>PUQB01001008.1:0-60480 GCA_003024785.1 Selaginella tamariscina
ACACAAATATGCACATAAAAGTACACTTACAAGGTTCATTTAGTACAACAATATAAGAGAAACTCAATATATATGTATTTCATATATTGAAGGACACTGGCGGGTTTAAATAAACCACACAAAAGTCAATATTTACACTTAAGAATCTTATAAAGGGAAGAAGATTGAAAGGCACTCAAAGCAGCTAAACTTTTAGCCTACCACATTGACAAAATAATAAAAACACACACACACATGCACACACGAACACGCACGCACATGCACACCGTTTTTTCAGGTTAAATTTTTTCATGGTGCAGTATCATTGTCCTTGTATGGTCAAAATACAAGTTATAACCAACTTTATTCTGTTTGTTTACCATGATTGGAGCAAATATATTTCTTGTTTGCCATTGATCATGTTCAAAACTCCTTAAATTTTATTCAAAAGGAGCACACTTACCACTTATTAAGAACTACTGATAATGGTCGGAAGTTAATAAGTAATTCACATTGACTTACTTATCAGTCGATGAATTTGATGTGTCAATTACTAATTAGTTTTAAATCACTTGAATAAATTACTTTTAAAACCAGTTTCATAAACACGTAATGTGTACGTGGTGCTTGTGTAATAATACAGACGAAGAAGAAGAGGGCCAAGGGGATCAGTGTCTTCAGTTCGTAGACTCTATGGCTAGTTTGCAGAATACGGCCCTTTTATTTCAATATTATTTAGGAGGGATTTAAGATATTAAGTGTTATGATATGAAAAAATTTAAAATAAATTAAAACAAAAAAATCAAATCCTTATTGAAAAACTAAAAAAATTAAAACGTAAAGTTCTTTTAGGGTTAATGCATTTTTGAATTAACATATTTATGAATGGGTTTTTAGCCTATGCTATGGGAATTAAGGTAAATGTGAATTTTCCCTTTATTTTTATACATGTCTTAAAGGGGGCCGTGTTCTACAAGTGTCCCCACTCTATAAATTGGCATAAAATTTCTTAATATGTATTATAACATATTTCTTTAATGATTCTTAATAGTTTATTTTATTGTAAAGCATGATTATAAATTTTTTAGATTTATTATTTCACAACATTGGAAGAAACTTTCACATTGTTAATTTGGTTAATCAAGGTTATTTACTTTTAACACACATCTTATATAGCAATGAATAGTTTATGCAGTGTCCCAATATATAATATTGATAATATTAATTATTATTGATAATTTTAAGTTTGCTTTTAACTCTCTTAAAATGGTTTATTTATATGTTTTTGATATTATCCTAGATTATAATTAGATGAAACAATTCAAGTGTTTACGATTTCTTAATCATCCCTCCGTTATTATATTTTCTATAATTGGAGATTCTATACTTGAATTTATTAGAATGAACATCACATGGAAAAACTTAATACTACCTATAGTAATTATTAAAATAAATGTCATTTGAAAAAACTTAATACTACATATGTCACATATTGTACAGTTTGTCTTTATTTTTTTAGTGATATTGGTTTTAACATGGTTACATATTTGATTCATTAATGAAATACCATGCACAATAGGTTACAAATGAATTTATATTATATTATTTGAATTAATTTTATTTTCAATTGTTTTCAACACATAACATGTGTTTATTAAATATGTTAGATATTATATTGACTTTATCAATGATGTTTTTATGTAAAACTAGTTCATGAAAAAATATCTTCGTGATTATGTAAAAAATCTTGGATCTATTTTGTAAAATTGATTTAAAATTGAAACTTAAAAAGTGTGTATTTTTTTAAGAAACACCATTTATTTAGAATATAAGATTTCTTGGAAAGGTGTATTTAATAAAGTTATATGTAATTCAAAAGTTTTCTTGAATAAGTTCAATGTTTTCTTAACATGTTATATTATTTTAAATAATTCATTAATTATATTATAAATCAGCATGTTTCTCTTTAAAATTTTATTTGTTCACGTATATTTTTTCAATGGGTTAATAGATGTTTAATTAATTAAAAGAGTTATTAATAACTCTATTTGTGCTTTAATATTTAAATTTCACTCGATCATTTAACTTATAATGGATGTATCAAATATATGTTTGTTGATACAAACAAATATAATTAATCATTTGATTTTGATATTAAATGCTTTATATCAATTGAGCATTTAAAACAATTGAGTAAAACTACTTGAGAAATGCTCTTCTACATTACTAAGTAATACTTTTGTTAAGTGTTATAGTTTGGTGTAAACTTCTTATATGTTTAATGTTAACTTACATCGCTAGAAAATTTATTAATTACATAAAAAAGTTAATTATGGACATGGCATTATGGATATGTTTGAAAATTCTTCATTTAATTTAAAACTTTGGTTCTAATAGTATCATGTTCAATCTGTTTTAAGATAATCTATTATATTTTGTGTTGATAAATTCTAAAGATCAATTGTACCTAAGCACCCTTTTGCTTATGCACTAAACTTTTTGCATATTCTAACTTTTTCTTATTGAGGTCATTTTAATCAGCAAAATGTTTTGAAAAAACTTTTTCAGTTGCTTTATTAGTTGCCAACATAATCAAGTATATTTAAAGTCGTTTGACATGTTAGACTTAGAATTTCAATATAACAAATAGCAGTGTTATAGTTTATTATGATTTTACTTTTACTTTAAACGTTAACTGTTATTATTGGTAAATGTAATATGAAACATGTCAGTTTAGTACACTTGGGTATTTAATAATATGACATGGTGTTATTAAGTATTTATAGGAAATTATAAGCAAAATTAGAACTTACGTTTTAAAAAGCTCCCTTTAAGTCAACAAGGGTTAGAAATACCCCTTGTGTTGACCTAACCCAACTTTGGGTTTTCTATAAAATCTAGGGTTAGCCTTAATAGTCCTTGGGGTTAGTGATTTAGATTGAGGCAGCTCCATAAGCACATAACGGGGTGCTTTGCTCCCTCTCCCAACCTAAGCCCACCTCATGTTGTTAGGCATACTAATTATACTACTCACTTGCAAGGTATGGGTTCGCCTACCCTTATAGTTGTAACGTCGCTAGGTCGGACAGACATAAGTATCTAGTTAAATATGCATTCTGACTCACATTGTGAGCATTGTTTGTGGGCTTGGTTAAGTATGTGTATGAGTTCTTAAGTCAAATTTCCAAGTGTGGGCTGGGTTTTTTTATTTGGCAAGTCATATTCGTGGCATTAGATATAACCCTTGGTGGGCTATGACGATAGCCCATGTTTTGAGAAATGGTGTCACGTGCTACATGCTACATGTGACATTAGGATGGATCTCGTATAGTGCAATCAGGGCATGACCCTAAAGGTTATATTCTAGGTTTTAAGTTGAAGGGTGATCTTTGATCACACATGCTTGTGTTTTGGATAAGGGGTGCTGAACCTTGGGCAATTGCTCAAGGGAGGTTAGATCTCTTGGCGAAATCTTGCATGGATAAGGGTGGTCGTTTTCAAGTGTGTGAACATGTCCAAGAGTTGAACAACCTAGGCTCTTTAGCAAGGGTGCATGGTTCCCTTTTGAGGGACACATGTCCAAGGTTGTTCAACTTTAGTTTTTGAGTTTATTTAAGAAAACACTTATGTTCGTGGACGATATACACTTGTGTGATCATTAAGTAAGTCTAGGGTATGATTGGGCCACCCAAACCCTTCGGGGTTAAGTTACCCCTCATTATCATGTTAGGGTTGTACTTGGGTGATTCTTCAAATGAAAAATGATGCCTTAATTATGTCATAGGGCATGTGTGGAGCACATGATTTGTGAAGTTAGGACATGAGCATGTTTAAGTCTCATGGGGCATGAACCTAAGTCTACTAAAGTTATTGTTCAAGGTTCTAAGGGTAGACCTAACTTAAGTTTGTTAGGGTTATCCTTCAAGGTTTTGAGGGTAACACTCTAGGGAGACTTAAGCTAGACCTTAAGTTTTTTTGTATGCTGGGCATTTGAGTCCAACCTAGGAGTTGTTAGTGTTTATAAAAGACTTAACATTGTTCACATAAAGTGATGATGTTGAGTGGACATTTGGTAACTATATGGACCTTTCATGTTAAAACTTTACAAAATGGATGTTATAGTATATTAATGTGTCTTGCTCTTTAATTAATTTAATAAGACATTCCTATGGCAACTAATATATCATTGTGATTTTTAATTAATAACTTGTTAAGTACAAATTAGTGTACTTTTAAATGTAATTGTCATGTTAATGATATTATCTATGTTCGTTTTATAACACTCTTGTTCAAAGCAAGATACTATTGAAATAATGGTTTAACTTCCATCATATCAATATTGTGGTTATTATGCACTTAATTAAGTATTAACATGAGTATTCATTACAATTTAATTACATAGTCAATGTATGATTTCAAATATGTAACTTTAAACATAACAATTAAGATTTATATTTGCAATGTTTAAGATTTACATATATATTTAAAATTTGATTCCATATTGATTGAGATTAATATTTTAATATTTAAGATTTGCATATGTAATATATATTCAAACTTAATTCCATATTGATTGAATATATATATGTACTTAATTATGTGACCTTGATATTTATAAGTGAAGTAATTCTCTAAGGTAAGAACCGTGACACTTACTACCCCTGAATGTCCTCATTCACAAACTCAAGAGTTGTTAATGTCACTCCCTTCTTTTATCACTCATGATATGCTTTACACTAATAAGTCAAGAATCAAGTCCCTCTTTATTAGTTAAGCATAAGAGGCCTATCCACAAGTCATGAATCATGGTGGTAAATTTTGCTATATACAAGACGATTTCGTCTAGTAAGGATTAATTAACTCACTTGATATATAAGTTACACAAGCTCATTCTGATGAAAATTAAACTCAAATTGGCTTCATTACCAAATGTTATAAAACTATCATATTTTTTAATCATAAAATTAAGAGGCCGTTGGTGTTATAGAAAGGAGTTAAGTTACTTAATTAGGTGATAAAATATATATCTAAGTCCAACAATTCCATTGACATCTGCACTATTTAAGATTTATATATGTGACATATATTTAAAACTTAATTAATATATTTTCATTCAAGTCATTTTATATGTATGATCAAAATGTATTGTAAGTTGTGATTACCATTGAGTTTATTATACGAGTTCAACACTCAGATATTGCCCTACATGTTCTGCATGTTGAGTCAAACATCTTAGTTGGATTAAATTTTTAATAGTTTTTTTAAATACATGATATTGAATCTTTCTAAAGTATGTAAGCAATGATTTACTATTGACATGTTTTTCAAAATTGATTGAGCTTAAGGTAATAACTAATATTATACAAGTAATTAAGTCTTCACTGGGTGCTTTAAAAAGTTGATCCTTAAATATATCAAGTATAATGGTTGAGCTCTAAAGAATAAATTGTTTACACGATTCAAATGAAGTAAAGATCTATAATTAAAGACGTTTGGGTATCCACTTGTTCACACCGATCCAAGCCCGTGTACACACCCCAGAGAAGAGAATAGTGTAAAGTATATGCATGTGTATGCACTATAGTTTGCAGTTTGCATGTATACATGCATACATGCATAGTGACAGATGGTGGTGATACGGCTTCCACGTTTAAGTGTCACACATTGCATGTGTGCCACATGACAAGTAGGTTCCAATGAATTACGGATCTATAAGATTTCAGTACTAGCTAAGAATTTATTTTTTTATAAATGGGGTCTTTTATACGAACATTTATAATGCAGCAGATAAATTCCCTCATAAATGGTAAGTGCTTCTCCTGTGGACTGTGCATTACATACAACATGCTTGTGTATTTTGATTCATGGTGTGCGTATATATTGTATACTTTCATCACTTGTGACTTAAAATATTGATGTTAAATGTATGATAAATTTTCTACATATGCATGTTTATCTCATTAATACATATACACAGACCTTGTGCATATATAATACTACCGCGTTTCATTGGTTTATCTGGTATAAACAGATATGTTCATCTCATTACGCACACTCCTACCTATATATGTATATATAATACTACATGTGCCGGACAGCTCAGAAGGGATGCTCACAAAATACAGGCACATACAATATCCCATATACCTTTGCATATATACATTTATGATTGTACAGGAAGCTAGCTACTACACCTTAAATACTCCATGTCTAATTATGTACAATATGTATTTATTGGGTTTTATAGGCTAAAAATTATAGAGGTGTGTAGATTAAAACCTTGGAGAAATCTAATTTATTGGTCAACTGTCACTTCAAAAGCATACTATTTTATAACGGTGGTGATTTAGTGTGATTATAATTTACATTAAAATTCAATATATTATAAATGATAATAATAATCAAATTTAATTAGTTAATTTAAGTTAGTTTTTATTTGTTATTGATATCAATACATATATAGAAATAATTCAAGTGTATGGTATCCAAGAGTTTTAAGTACATGTGCACAAGCGCGTGTGTAGAGAGAGATCCTTGAAAGTGAATTGGTATCATTCACACACAGACCATGTTTTCACGAGAGGTCTTTGAAAGTGAGAATATGTAACACACACTAAAGTAATACTAAATGTATGCACTTTATATAAATATATAAATTTATTTTATTAAATATTCATGTGGTAGTGCAGGTTTTAAACCTCTACAAACCACAACTGTAAGAAGGCCACAGCCATAAGATACCACCAACAGACAATTCAATCAGTCCATTTGGCGTGGTGTGTGTGTGTGCGTGTGTGTGCGCGTGTCAACACACACACTACAGTTCACATAACTCACAAGTTCTTCGGTGACGAGTTCGAATCCCAACAAGAAACAGCCTCCAGACAACGCTCTTGTCACTCTCCAGTCTGTTCGGCGGCTATGTTTGCGGCTAAGCGTCAAATCAACTGGCACTTAATTATCACTAACAACGTGCTTAAACCCATTAAATATACATGTTATATAATGTTCAAGTGGTGACTTATACAGTTCCAGAACATGTAAAATTCATTTATTATACATATAGTATAATACGTAGTTAAGATACAGTCCCTCTCTATATAGGAATATGTGTAAAACACTAAGTTGAATTCAACTCTAGTTTTAAATATATAAGATGATATCAAATCCTTGGGTTCCACACTCATTTTATTTATGAACACAAATAGTCTAAATAAATAACTGTTAAAATATGAAAAATATTTACAAAATAAGTAAAATTCAAATTAGAAAATCCTTAAACATAGTTGGAAACATATAATCTATACCTGTTTCTAGAAAACACATACACTTACCTCCACATAAACGCACCAATGGCGTACTCACGCTTCTCTTCAACACTGCCAGTGACTGGGAGGCCATATTCCTCCAGGAGACGGTCGAGCTGCCACTCCGGCATGGATTCATACTCCGCTTTGGTGTAGCGTGGATAGTGCAGAGGCATCTGGAAGACATAAGGGCAAGAAGGGTTTTGCCCCACTGCAGAATAAGGGGGCTTCTTCTCCACCTTAATCTCTGCCGCTGCCGCCACCAGGATCTCCTGCTGCTGCTGCTTCCGGTTCAGCGAGAACACACGCTGCAACAGGTGCGTGACCATTCTCCTCGTGCGTGGAGACGCCACAGTCTCCTGTTCATCCGACGGCGCAGGTGAAGAGATCGAATCATTCACAGGCAACACCTCCATCGCTCCACAGATCAAGGAGAAACAAGAACACACAGAGCAAGGGAGAAAGTGGGTTTAAAAGAGCGATGACCGGTATATTCACGGGAATATTCTCCCTTTTCCTTTGGAATATTCCTCGCATGCTTTCTTCAAACAAGTGAAGGAGCTAGGTCAACATAATGGATATTTCTAACACTCAATTTGATTTAAAACATTTAAGTAACGGACTATGGAATGCTTACGTATATGAATACGTGTGTGTTTAAAGGAGAAGAATGTTGGCCCTTCAAGCAGCTAGAGGACATGTCCTGCATATTGCATGAGATAAGATGATATTGTGGCCAATCCCGTGTCGCCACACAAAGCCATACACACGCGCATGTGTGTATAGTGTGTGTAAAGGGGGCCATAAGAAGGACAAAAGTAAGGCTTAGGTGCACCTCTCTTTCGGCGGACGCAAACATAAAACACCTCCTGCTCATGTTTGTTTTGTGTATACATCACCTCTCAATCAATCAATTTTAAACAATAATATATATTTAAACTCTTTATTATATATTATATGATCACACTGTTATACATCGTATTGAGACCGTTACATTAGAAAATGCATAGTTAATCATGGTCCAGATTAATTTATTAAACTATGGTCAGGAATCGTTTATGATATCACATTTTTTAATATATACAAATATCAGTTAGGGAAGTATGAGACTGTATTTTCTATCTCAATGGTGTGCGTGTGCATGTGATGACATATATATATGCTCCTTCACTACGTTAAACACGCACACACACCTACGTTTGTGTGTATGCATGTGTAATGACTGACTGTATCTGATTACTTCTATTAGTGATACTTTCGCTGAAAAAGGAATATCAAAAAGTTTATTTCGGCCTCTCCCCAACTACAGTATCACCGACACAGTATGTTGCAGTGGATATTCCCCTTGAATTAGTACGGATATTCTCAACACTCTCCACGTGTGTGTCCGATTAACTGTCTCGGTTGATGATGGCGGAACTTATTATTGTATTTGTAAAAAGATCGCTCAAGAGTGACATTAAATTGGGTGCACTATTGATTATAAAAAGCACGGCAAGGCTAACCAAAGACGTACATAAAGGGCGGCTGAATTAATTCCACTACCCATGACTTTGTTTTTGCTCTTCTTCTCGTTTTTAATACTTTTAACAGTGCATTGGCATGTACTTTATTTTATCTAAGTTCTTTTTAAAGGTTATGATTTAACATTTGTGTTGTTAAAGTAATATATATTAATATAAAATTTATTATAGCCTTGGCCTTGAAAGGTTCGATTCCAGCTTCTTATAATAATATATAATATGAAATATTAAATTTCATTTATAATATTTAATAAAAAATTTACTTTATTTTTAACCCATTCAAGGTTCCAAGATCCCTATATCATATAAAAGAACATATGTAATTAAAATATTTAAAAATATAACTTGCATAATGATTTTATATTTATTTCTTCATAAAACATTATAGAATGCATGAAAAGCTTTTCAAACTATTAAAAGATTATAATATATACACAACTACTCGATGCCTCACTTGTTAGAAAATCTTAAGTACTTTTATAAATATTAACTTAAACATAACTTTATGCACATATTTTATTGTGACTTAAACTTAATGTTTTACTATTTATCATTAATACAAGCTCTATTCTATGTATGCATTAATAAAACAACATCATCACAATATAAAATAATAATATTACATATTATTTAAAAAGGATAACTGCCCCATGTTCTCACATTAATCAACTTTTTAATTAATTAGTATACAAACTAAATAAAGTTGAAGATCAAAATAATGAACATCCCTAAATAATTTTTAAACAAATATGTATATTTACAGATTATTTGTAACCAATGTTATGAATTAAAACTCTTTTATCACTACAAATTATAAAGTACATGGACTTATTGTAATTTTTTACATGAGATTGTATTATATTTTTTTATAAAATAAGATTTAACTTTTAATAATGTTTAATAAAGAATATAATTCATAACAATTTGTTTTCAACTATATGGATAACAAGTGAAATCCCTAACCCTACACCATTACAATATATTAAACAATATCATTAATAAAAATAAAAATAATTTCATTTGGAGTAACTTCGTTGTTAAACCATGTAAGTTACATATTATAAATATAATTAAAATAAAGTTTAAATAAGCAATTGCCTTTTGTCACTTTGGTACGATTGTTATAATAATTCATGTGAAATTTAGTAATGTGTTTTCGAATAATAACATTAAGTTGGGTGATAAAAAATAAAATAATTCCATTTAGAGTAACTTTAATATTAAATCATATATGTTACATAACATGGATATGAATTAAATATAACTAAATAATCCATGTCATTGTAAATTGTGTTTCCTTGACAATATCACTAAGTTGGGTGACCTTTATAGTTTTAATGTACCTCATAACAATAAAAAAAATCAAATCCATTAATAAGTGACCTTATACGTTATGATAATAAAAAAAATTCGAAATGGAAATTCGTTTATACTTTATAAGATGGACATTTATAATAAGCCAAAGATTATAAAGTACATGGACATTTATAATAAATCAAAGATTAACATTGTCACAAAGATTAACTTTGATCTGTCGTTGAGATTAATAATGTACCTCATGACAATAAAAAAAACTCAAATCCATTAGTAAGTGACCTTATACGTTATAATAATAAAGAAAATTCGAAATGGAAATTTATTTATACTTTATAAGATGAACATTTATAATAAGCTAAAGATTATAAAGTACATGGACATTTATAATAAGCCAAAGATTAATTTTTAAACATATTAGAGAAATCTCTTTTAAAATTTTCATTTAACAACCTTATATCTCATTCATGCTAAACTTATATTAAAACGTCATATTTAAAATTCACTTTCGATAGCTCCTTATACATAATATTAAAATGGCTTTAATTTATGTTATTTCAATTTTATGTTAATTACTTATGTATTTAATTAGACATAAAATATTTATTTTTATATAAAACTTAATAATACCTTAAATCAAATATATAAACTATAATTTTATACTAATTGAATATCTCTTTACTTGTTACTACATTTTAATAATAACAAGAAGTTAAAGTTTTATATTTACATTTGCACCTACATATATATTTCTATTCATCACATAATGAATATATTTATAAAAACATACTTGATGCTTTAAAGGTATAAACTTTTGAAATTAACATTGTTAAATTTGATTTATATACACTGCAATTTTATGTAAATAAAACTTATATGTAATGTTTGATCACATAAATATTGTCATCAATTAAATATGAGATAAAATTTATTTTCTTTTTTAAATTCTTAAGTATTTTTAGAATCTTTTTCCACACATCATCCTTAAGAATTATAACTTGATTTTTTATTATAACAAAATCAATTTTAATGTTTTCTTATGTAACCTTTAGAGTTTATTTGTTAATCTTTTTATTTTATTCCTCAATTTGTTTACCCTTAAGCATAATCACAAGTTCATCAAATTTAACTTAAGAAACCTAAAAACAAAATATTAATTTTTTATTTTTGTCATTTTTTAATTTGACATACTTTGAAAAATAATTATAACATAACTAACTTCACCCATAATTAACTTTTAAAGTTGCATATAATGAATCACATATTATCACATATTGAGCAAGTAAAAATATGACTTTTACATTATTGTAATGATCTTTAAAATATTATTCTCGATGTTTTGTTTTTAAAAGATTTTAGTATTTAAAAATATTATAAAACCTACAAGAATTAACATAGAACATGGTTCTACCATTCATAAATAGTAAATTTAATATTTAATTACATATGTATATAATTGAAAAGGTTTCATGAAATTAAATAAAAGATTAAATTTATATATTTTATATAATTAAAATCATTAATAGTTCCTATATAAATTAATTTAAAATTTATTGATAGTATATCAGCGACCTAAATCAAAATTATTTAATTTTTGTCATGTGGTTTAAATAAAAGACAAATAGCTTTTGCTTTTTAAGATATACCTTTTAAAAAATAAAATATACTTAAAATTGTATCATTAGTGCAATAATTATATACAATATAATAAATGTCCATTAATAAAGTTACTTATATACATTAAACATTAAATATCTTAACTTACCCAAAAACAAATTTTTTAAAAAGTAATCTAGAATTAACGACCTCGGCGTAACAAGACGCATATTCTGGTTAGTAGCTTTAAGAATATACGCAAGATTTCCGTTAACCAGTAGAAGCATAGCTGGCATGCCCTAGGTACATTTTTGTCGGACGTCATCGCCCTAGCTATGGCACACGGAGGAAAGAAAGAACAAGCATCTCACAGGATACACCTCCGTAAGGCGGCATGAGCGATGCGGCTGTAGCAGCATTTCTCAGATCTAGTTGCGGATCATTAGATGTGAGGAGCAATTCATCCTTGGCGCCCTTGATTCTTCCTGGTAGGCTGTAATTCAGATGTTCTTGCGTATGAATGTTGCTAGATCGTCCGTTGGTAGTCGATAATTCTCATTCTTGTAGCTGATTAGGCTGGCGCTGTCAAAATCGGTATTTTCCTAGCTAGGGTAGCCACATTCCTCAGATCCAGTCGCGGGATGCACAGGGCGCTTTCGATTCTTTTCGGTAGGGTGATTCTTCCCGTCGGATAATCCGGACGACTTTACGGTCTAAATCTTGCTAGAATTCTGTAGAGTTTTTAGTCTTCAATTCTTAGATCTCATGATCGGAATAGAAATTAGCGGAATTCAGTGAGGAGTTTTATGGCGCAGCAATCTGGATCTTCTAAATCCAGGGTGAGGCTGTTGATTTGGCTCGTGGCACTCGCATTAGGAATATACATTGTTGGGCCACCTTTGTATTGGCTGATACGGGAAGGGGTGAGTTTCAATGCGCAGGTGGAATGCCCCGTTTGCAACCCCTGCGATTGTTCCTCGACCAACTTCGTCAATGCTGCCCTTTCAAGTAAGTAAACTCTTTATATAATTCTATTTTACTAATATGCATGTTTTGCTTATCTTTTCTCTAGATTTGGGAAATCTCTCGCTTCTGGGTACGTATAACTCATTTGTAAGATAAGTCTCATAATATATATGCAACAAGTAGTTTTAAATGAACTATTTTTGTATATTTCGCTACTTTATCACTGTTTTTACTCTCTGTCGTTAACTATCTCCCGACGTTTATATGTTAAATGAACTATTTCTGCTTTGTTTCATCACTGTCATTAACTATCTCGTTAAGTTTTAATGGCAATAGACGTGTATCATCTATCTTAATAGATTCATGTCCATGCCCATTATACTGGTTTCTGTCTTATACATACATACACAAATATGTTGGTATACGGACGCTCGTTCTATGTGTGTATCTGTCCGTGTATGCATGTACTTATATGTTTGATTCTCGAATATCGGCAGATTGCGGAAGGGAGGATCCCGAGATGAGAGTGGAGGCAGAGAAGAGCAGAGCGGAGCAGCTGGCGGAGGATCTGAAGCTACAGGAAACGGTGGCCGAGGACAATCGTCAGCGAGCAGAGATGGCATTGCTCGATGCCAAGAAGCTTTCATCTCAGTACCAAAAGGAGGCCGAGAAGTGCAATATTGGTATGTCTATAGCATTCACACTAGGTGCACATAAAAGAGCATGTAAACATATGTCTATGTGTGTATAGGTGTGTTATACCTGAAACAACCCTAAAAATTTGGCAGTGGTGGTTACTTTGTCTACCTTTCCGTATCTGTATATGAAGAGAGAGAGGTGTGAGTCATAAATATATTACGCATCACATTTTAGGCCGTATGAATAACTTCATATATGCAACCTTGCTGATGATTTAGGTATGGAGACGAGTGAGGAGGCGAGGGAAAGGGCAGAAGCAGCACTTGAAGCCATGAAGAAGACTGCTGCACTTTGGGAGGACAGAGCACGAGGGCTGGGATGGAGGGAATCCGACGGTAGACGAAAACTTAAGTTTCAATAGAGGTATCAATTATATTTAACTTGGATACTAGGGAGATAGATTCTTATTAAGTAACTGTGTTTTAAGGGGACGATTTTGGTGTCTATTTTTCGGCTTGAAGAGTGGACTAACAAATGAGGTACATACTGCACAAAAAAGCAGTGATGAATTTTTTTCCTAAAACAACGAATTACATCCGATTTTTCTAATCTAAGTCTTAATAAATCTAAAAACACATTCACATATAATCCTCTGTGTTGTATTTTAATGTATTTACATATGAAGGAACCTTCTCTAATTCTTCAGTATCAAACTCTTCTTCAACATTGAGGGTACTATTAGTACCTTCATGTAAGTTGCATTTCTGTAACACAAATAATACAATTATAAACTAACGATATAAAATATACCTACAACAATTGTTTTATGTTGTATGTCTAATAATTGTTTACGTTGCAGTGTACGTATATATATAAATCTATCTGATACCTGTAGTGCTCGTTTCTGTTCAAAATAAGCTGCTCTAAACTCTTCCTGTTCCTTTGTAGCCTTCTCCATGTCCTCGTGGATTGTTACTTGTGTTTGCTGCTGTTCCAAACCATTTACCCCTGCACCGTTATGTTCATATTAATGCATTCCTTCATATAAACCTCATATGCATATATTCATTAAAATTTATATGCATTCTCTCTCTCTCTCACACAACACACACAGTAGTAATTCAGGTATCATGCTGTCCACAAAAACAGAAGCATATGGAAACCTGTCATACAGTTTAAGTTTGTTCTGACAACGTATATATAAATATATATGCATGCACACGCCCACGGCGGGCACTTACTCTCAAAGACATTTTGTTTAGCTTGGTTATACTCTTCGAAGAGTTCCTTGTATTGATCCTTTTCAAGACCTGCATCCAGCCGTCCAAAAAGATGCTCATTGATAGGAACGTTCGCAAAGAGCCTGAAAGTTGTAAAGAAAACTTAATCCGTGTGTGTGTGTGAGAGAGAGAGGTGTGATTGTATATGTATACGCTCTAAAATACTAGTTTGCTATTTCTTAGTTATATATACATGTATATAAGTTTGTATATATACTTATATGCAAATAACGTGTTACACATGTACGTCTCATACATGTATATGGCAGCGTATAGTCTGTGTACGTTTATGCATATACGCTGTATACCTTGATTGTGCTAGTCGTATGCGATGCTCGACATGTTTAACACGTCTCTCGGCTTCTTGCACAGCCTTGTGGGTCATGGAGTGTGCCCGTACATGAGGGCATTCTCTCTAACAAGGCACCGTACTACCTTCATTGGTATTTGGTCAGGCCATGTACGGAGCTCTTTCACCCAGGGACAATAGCCACTGTAGATTCAAGAGGAAGAGAAAAAGAATGTTTAATAATTAAAAATTCTGTATTATATACGATAGATTCATAAAATATACCTAGTCTAAACAAATATACTAAGTTTTGGATTACCTGCGGTATGTGTTATGTATGCATATGTACATCAAGGTGTGTGTAAGATAGACATACCTAGAGATAAGTAGATCTTCACCTTTGGAGTGAAACTTTGCGTCTGATAAAGAATGTACAGAACATAAAGGGCTCCCAATCTCCATGATATAGTCTCAGCTGGAGATAAGTACACTGCAATATACACACTAATTAAATAATAAAATGATAAATAAAACAGCTACAACACTATGCATTATAGAAGACCAACGTGAATACGTATAGCAGGGATATGTGAAGTTATACTTACATATTGTATCTGATCGTTTACTTTGTTGAGGTTTAGATAAACACTAACACCTGAAAATAATTAAACTACATTACTAAATAAATCAAATAGTTAATTCGATGTGGTGTGTGTATATACCCAAAGCGGACGAATAAAGGGTCTGCATGAAACCGTGGAGGCTCCAATTTCATAGGCCGCGCTTCATATATGAATGAAAAGCCCCGAGATCGCCATACCCTTTTCATCTCAGCGAGTTGCGTACATCCCGCCAATGCAAATGCCTCAATCAGCTCATTAACATCCCGCGACAGCGCCGCATAGTCGGATTGTACGCCCAGCACCTGGAGTGTAGGATCCATCTCCCTCCCCCAAGAAACCTAATTCCTCTGTTCTAGAAGCCCTAACGCTAGCCCTAATACTTATAAACCCTAGAAAATGCAGGTCTCTGTTCTTTGGTTGCAATCGGCTGCTGCCTGCGCGCCTCCCAGCAAGAGTAGTATGCTGCTCTGGATTAGGCCATTCTGTCGTTTCTGTGATGGAATCCAAGGTGAATCTCTTCTCTCTCTCTCTGTCTATATGTATGTATGTATGTATGTGTGTGTGTATGTGTGTGTATTCCTTTGCGTTTTACCTTAACATATATTTGCTTATATATAATCGAAGTATATTGTGTATAAGCATTTTTTTCCCTTAGTTTTGTTGTTGTGTGTGTGTGTGTGTGTGTGTGGAGAAGGGATACATTCATACAGAGGCAGATTTATATAAAGTGCTTCTGTCACAAGTACCATTGTTTGTTCAGATGTATACATATGTACACCACGTATATATCGAGATTTGTATTGGAAGAATTGTTTCCTTAGTTCTGTTGCTTGTACAATGTGTACCTGTGCGTGATATATACTTAAAAAATTATATTAAAGTGCCTCTACCACACGTACCATGTGTATGTGTACGGTGTGTCTGCTTGTCTTTCTCCTATTTCACATCTTACAGATCAGGCAGAAGCTGGCCGCTGACAAAGTGGTGATTAAGGATGCTTATGGTGATGGGCAATACCTCAGGTGAACATACAATGAATACTAACACACACATCTCTCTCTGTCTGTCTGTATGTGTGTGTGTGTGTGTGTGTATAATACGTATCTGTATGTACAGTTATATGTAATGTGTATGTGAATGTATGCAGTGTGAGTGTTGTAGCATCTGTATTTGAAGGGAAAGAGACAACAGAGCGGAGAATGATGCTGTATAAAGCAGTTTGGGAGGAGATTAAGTATGAAAAACACATAATTGAGCAGATTAGAGTGCTAACACCTGCGGAAGACGATGCAGGTATGCTTATACGCCTGTCGATCCGTTTGCTACGTAACACAATTTGTACTGGTTAATATAAAAATTGTTGTATATACGTATTATACCCCATTTGGTCCTAAGAGACATCTCTCTCTCTCTCCCTCTCTCTCTCTCTCTCACACCACACACAACACACACACACAACACTTTTTTTTTTATATAAAACTAGTAGGCTCCTTTGTTAGTTTTGAATGAAAATGATTTAGGCACGCACACATATAAATGTGTATATAGAGATGAATTCTGTATATCCTCGGTATTAATTAAAAGAACATAAACTTAACAATTAAACATATATTATTAATAATTAATATAATAATTATACTACTTTGTATTTTGTTCATTTACTGTAAAGCTGAATACTCTTGTGGCTTGTCTGTTGCTTTAAGAGACATTCTCATTCCCTTTCTCTTTTTTAAAGTACGGCCCGCAGTACGGCTTCTGCCAAACAAAACAACAAACGAAGCTTTTTGTTGTTTGCCTATTAAAATTTATTATCTTCCATATGTTTATTATGCATTGTGTCTCTATCGTATTTTCTTTGGCATGTGGGCTCGTCCTTTCTCTATGCAAATGTACGAATTCAATATATTACTAAATTCAATATCACACACACACACACACACATTCATTTGCAAGTTGCATTAAACCTTTGTCTTGAACTGCAGAAAATCTTCATGGGAAAATATATCTGTTAGCATACTACTTAATAAAGTGTACATCTCTCTCTCACACACAGACTATATTATCTGTACTCTGTATTCTATTGCATTTGGAACAGTCTTTTGATGAACATCTGTGTGTGTGTGTGTGTGTGTGTGTGTGTGAGAGAGAGAGAGAGAGAGAGCACACTGTAACAAGTATGGACTTTATTGATGACCAGCGTGGCTTAGAGTATACATTTCTTGTATATAACACCTGAGCAAGATATGCCTGCTTGCAGTTATTATTACTAAAATTGCCAAAAGTTGTACAGCAGAATCCAAACTACTCGAAAACACCACACACACGCAATATGTGTATAATATACCTTCACATACAAAGGACGAGTACGCAAGAGATCCACCACCACAGGCAACTGTTGCACACAGAGCCGCTCTGTACTGGTAGACTCGTGGGTGCAAAAGTGCCGGCAGACAGTGTACCGCACGGTTCGAGCCAGGAACCTGTGCGGTACTCCCGGATCGTAGCACAGGCCTGTGTTGTTGCGTACGATGAGGTTCCTTCCCAGCTTGCGTATCAAGCTGGGAACAAACGGTACCTGACCAACGAGCATGTTTGAGCTGAAGTTGACGTGGTAGAGACTTGGCATATTCCCGATACCGTTGGGAATCTTTCCGGAGAGCCGGTTGGAGTCGAGCGAGAGAAAGTTGAGCTTCTTGAGCTCTGCCAGTGAGCCCGGTATCGGACCGTCATACCTGCAGTTTGACAACCTGACGGCTATGAGTTCGTTGAGCGGCTCCCAGATATCCGGCACTGTTCCGGCTAGTAAGTTGTCGCCAGCGGACAAGTACTGTAATCCGGTTAGCTCCCGGATTTCCACTGGGAGCCGACCGGATATCTGGTTGGAACTCAGATCCAGAAACTTCAGCTGCTTCAGGTTCGACACCTGGCTGCTTATGGTTCCTGTAAGGAGGTTGTGTCCGAGGTCGAGCTTCTGCAGTCGTGTCAAGCTGTACAGAGAGAGAGGTATCTGTCCGCCGATTGCATTGTGACTGGCGTCGAGTATCACGAGCCTGGTTAACTGCCCGATGGATTCGCAGCACCATTCCGAGCCTGTTGTGACTGACAACCATCTGCTTCAGGTTCACCAGATATGCAACCTCGTCGGGTACCTCCCCTCCAGTGAGTTCCCGGACATGACTAGTCTCTCCAGCTTGGTGAGGTTCCCTATCCCGCGGGGGATGCGTCCCACGAGGGCAGGGTTGTTCTGGGTGAGATGCTCCAGTGATCTCCAGAGATCAAAGACCTGCGTGGGAAACTCGACTGGGGAGTGCACAAAGCACTTGTAGAAGAAGAGCTTCCGGAGCATTGTGAATTTCGAAATGGAGGGGTGAACTGTTGCGTTCTCACTGCAGGGAGGGTTGTTCGCGTACTCGGACACCCACCCGAGGTTGAGTTCCACCACATGAAACCTGCTCCCTTCCGTCGAGAGCTCACACACGATACCGTGCGGACCTCCAGTACAGGGATCGCCTGGAAACACAGCCCTCCATTCGATCTCGTAGTTGATACCGGACAGTACATCGAAAACGGCTTCCGCTTCAACAGGCTCGGTAGCCGGATCCTCCTGGAGGATCCCAATACTCCAAACAGCAACACCAGTAGTAGAGAGATTCTCAATCTTAACACCATTGCCACACTGTACGGTGATGATGTAAAGCAGAATGTATGTATCTATATATTGCGGCTGGTAAAGACAAGGAGGATTCTGGAGATTGCTAGTTCGGTAAGTTCCCGAGGAGATAAATAATCGGAAATGTGTCAGCTTGTGGGCAAAAGGGTAAAGCATCTAAAAAGGGTGAACCCTTTTTTTTATAAAAAAGAAAATACATAGCTTATCCAGACAAAAGGGTAGCTTATGCACCTTTGTGGAGGCGGAATTACAGTACTCAGATGATCAATGTACAAGGTTAATGACCATGATTAAGATTATATATGTAAATTTTATGACATATACACTGACCCACCTAACTGTGTAACTAAAGAACAAGTCTGATCATAAGTGGTTAAAAGAGTTTCAGAATCTGCCTCATACAGTTGCTCAACTTACATGCATATATTTATACAAATAGTTAATATATTTAATAAAAAATATAAATAAATAAATAAATAAAATTATATGGAATGCAGAAAGCGTGCAGGGAAATTCGAAGTATATACAGTGACAGATGGTGTTGAGGGGATATGGTGGGGGATTACATGCAGAGATAGGGGGAGCCAAAGACAGAACTGTGTACAGGCTTGCAATGAGGAGCAAATGCAGAAAGCAACTTATTCAAAAGGTTGTATAGCGACTTCTCATTTAATATATATATATATATATATATATATATATATTTATTTTTTTATAAATTCCTGTAAATTTTATTTATTTATTTATTTATTTATTTGGTATATGAACAACATGCTCTCTTGCACTTGTCCATTTAGTATATGGTCCGCTTTGCAGATTCACGCATTTTTCATCAGAAACCGTACAATATTTAGTAATATATACGCGTATATGTGACTAATTTTGTTACTTATATGAATATTCATATTATATTATTATTATATATATATATATATATAATATTAATAAATATGGAGGTAAATTTGAGTAACAAGTTACGGTAGTTTCACATGCAATTGTGGTCCATAATAACGGACCATGCTACTACTTAAAATTTAGAACACGCGTACATGTGTGTGTTGTATGTTGGCTGTTACGTTGTTGTTTTCATACGTCAGGTTATCCGTTTGACTTTTTACGTATTTATTTAGTATTTGGAAAATTAAATTTAATATTACATAATTTGTACATGTATTATCTAATTTAATCAAACACTTAGTATTAGTGTGTTAATGTAATTCTCTGCAGTCGTGTAACAGGGCGTTTTGTGTGAAGAAAGGGACGTGCACTACTTTATACTGTTAGCTGTATATTACCTTGAGCTAGTGTAGGGTTTATAACTGTTATTTATATTTAAGGCTTAGGGTTTAGGGTTAAGAATCAGATTATTTAAATGAAAGTATTTAATTAATCAATTATAATGACTACTTTCATTTAATTATGCTAATATATACGTATATATATATTATATATATATGTTTTAAGTTAATACACTGCAAAGTAAACAAAATTTATTTAACTATTATAAAATACTGGGTTTAGGGTTTAGGGTTTTAAGCAAAGATTAGTATTTAATTCATTAATTATTATAATCTAGTTTCATTTAAGTATGCGTAATTTATACATATGTACATTTGTATAGCTATTTTCAAAACTTGTTTAACTATTGCAAAAAAAAGGTTTAGGGTTTAGGTTTAAGATTCATTATATAAAGTACATAGCAACTATTCTCATTTAAGTGTGCGTAAGATGTACGTATAAATGTACGAGAACTTAGGTAGTATAATAAACATACAAGTATAAACTCTGTAAGATATACGTATAAATGTACGAGAACTCAGGGTATAATAAAGATACAAGTATAAACTCTGTACTTAGAACTAAGATATACGTATAAATGTACGAGAACTAAGGGAGTATAATAAAGATACAAGTATAAACTCTGTACTTAGACCAACGTGCTTAATAATAGCGATATATAATACACATATATACACATGTATAACAGGGACACCCAGTAAGTAAACGTTGCTTTCAGGCTTACCAGTTTAGTACTTACGAGATTCAAATTTCGAGTTCACACGTAGAGGAGAACTATAAAGATGTGCGTTTCACACATTAATTTTTTATTTTATTTTTATTTCTTTTAATTGGTCACAGCTAGCTGTAAATTATATATCGTATTCCACACGAGCAGAAACTGACTTATATACATATATGTGTGTATATTTAATTAACTATTACATGTGCATTTAAAATATGCATGGCAGTGTAGTTTAATGGAGAATTTACCACCAAAGATACGTGGGACAGTACATGGTATGGATTTATATACAAAGATCATATGATTAGATTAACTATATGTAGAGTTTACGAACAATGATTGGTTCGATTCGGACAACCTATGATTGTGTTGATCTCAAGGCTGTACATAGATATAAAATGTGTGTATATTTATGTTTGTTTGAGTTGTTAGTTCGTATGTATGGTACCACTAGGCTATGATTATCAATACACACATACACACACATATGTATTGAATATAAACATACATATTGATGTAACATGCAGTATTCTACTATACAAATGTCATTCATTACATTCGTATTATATAATATATACAGGATGTACTTAGAATACACACACACATGCAACTTTAATTAACAAAAAACAAAGGTTCAAGCTTATCAAAATGTTAAAGAAACCCATTCGCCAGCATACATTACTTCAGGATTACATTATTACAATGTTAATAAATATATCAAAGTTTAATACTGAAATTTTTGGTTTGGCGGAGTGTTCTTCATAATGGACTTAAATTGTTCATCCGAGAAAGTGACTCGAGCTGTTGTCTTCGTCTGTGTATCCTCCATGGGCTTGCCTTTGTCTCTGCCCTTTTCGTTTACCTGGACTTGGTGGCTGTTTCAACTGTTCTTTCAGCACGCGCTCGATTTCAGATCGTACAAGGTCCTTGACTGTCATCTGCTTCTCCTTGGCGGCTGCCTTGCTTCTGCCTTTTCTCTAGCTTCTCTTGCAGCTGCAAGGGAGTTCTCCTTGGCTTTGGCAGTGAGCTGACTATTGGCGCGGAAAAAGATATCTCGGAAGAGAAGGTGGATCTTACTTTCTTTGCCAGAGACAGCAGCTCCTCTTTGACAAGTGTCAGGGAGGTCGAGGGAGTCTGTGAGAGGAGGACGAGACAAGCTCATCCACGCGAGAGTCGAATACCTTGATGAAATCGTCTGAAGTGAGCTGGTGCAGTTTCTCCAATTCCTGTTTTCGAAACTCCAGAAGAGCAGCAGTGAGCTCCTTGTGTACCTTGCATGGATCTCGGCAACCTTTTGAGTTGAAAGGTTCTTGAAACTCTTTGAGAGAGAGCTTGACCTGTGGGATCTAGTGTTAAGGCAATGGGGTACTGTACCTTCAGAGTGGAGAGCAGTGAGTTTGTCAACAGTGTTCTTTGTGCGACCACATAGCTTGTAGAGGTTGCAATACTCTTTGAGAGAGTTCTTGAGAGTGGCCTCAAAAGCATGGAAAGATCCTTTTGACCACCTAAGGTACCTTTAGGAGGTGGTGGAGAATCCCCAGATGGTGGAGTGGCACCCTGTTGACTCGTAGAAGAGTTCCCTTGAACGGTTGGACCAAAATTGCTTGCTTCTGTTGCTTTTCTTCTTAGCTCCCACTGTTGAAGTTCTTCATGTCGACGGTGTAGCTCTCGCTGCTGTTGTTCTTGCTGTTGTTGGAATTCCTGCTGTCGCTGTAGAAATTCCTCTTGTTCCTTCTGGAAATCTAGCTGCTGTTGTTCCCAAATCTCCTCAAGTTGCTTGCGGAGTTTGCATAGCATCTCATGTTCACAGAGTTCAGACTGCTTCTGAAAGAATACTTGAAGTTGCTGTTCACGGTTTTCATATTGCTTTAGAAGTTGTTGTTCTCAAGCTTGAGCTCCTTCTGTTGAATCTGAATCTGGTTCTGGAAATCAAGTAGTTTTTGAGTAAGTTGCTGGTGCTGTACACGTGTTGAAGTCTCAGCTTCTTCGGCTGCATGAGCACGAATAGTGGCCTGTTCTTCAAGCTGTAGAGCTTGTTTTTCCCTTCGAAAGTAGCTTGTTTGAGGAGGGTAGCATACTGTTGTCGATTAGCAACTTCGAGCTCCTCATTGTTGGTAGCTTTCTCTCCTATGTGTGCATCCTCTTGTATGGAGGCAGCCTCTTGGCGAAGAGCACGTGCCTCTGAGAGAACCAATTGCGTACCTATGTCATAAGATCTGTTGAGATTCACGACTACGAGCTCACGGACCTCATTGGTGGTAGTTGTTTGTGATTGAGAGTACACACGGCGTTGGCGCTTGTGAATCTCTCTCCCTTCCTATGCAAGGTTCGTAGTTGGTATAGAAGCCATGCTTGAACTTGTTCTATTGGACTTAAACACAAAGTTTAGGATTTAAGAAGTGTGCCAAGTAGTGCAGAGGAAACCCAGATTATAAAAGAGTGAGTAAATATGGGTGGGAAAAAAGAAATTCTTTAAAAGTTTTCTTTTGAGATAAAGGGAAATAAAAGGGGAAATAAAAAAAGAGAGAGAAAATATGGAGAATTAAAGAAGAGAATGATCACTATTGAAAAAAGAAATAAGAAAATTGCACAATCCCTAAATTAAGTTCGTCATAAATGGGACGTCTTCAGTAGGAAGTGGTGCTGAACCCTAGAAAAAAAATCCTAGAATGCTCCTTTTATACTCCAGTTTTGACATGCGAAAGGCCAAGTGTTGTGGACGTGGACGTGGAAGGCCAAGTGTTGCATGGCACATGGAAAGTCAAGTGCCATGTCGTTGATCATGGTCAAAGGTGGCACGTGGAAAGTCAATTGATCATGGACGTGGCAAGTGTTGTGGACGTGGATGTGGAAGGCCAAGTGTTGCATGGCACGGGGAAAGTCAAGTGTGGACGTGGAAATTCAAGTGTTGTGGACGTGGAAATTCAAGTGTTGTGGACGTGGAAATTCAAGTGTTGTGGATGTGGAAAGTCAAGTGTTGTGGACGTGGAAATTCAAGTGTTGTGGACGTGGAAAGTCAAGTGTTGTGGACGTGAAAATTCAAGTGTTGTGGACATGGAAAGTCAAGTGTTGTGGACGTGGACGTGGAAGGTCAAGTATTGCGTGGCACGGGGAAAGTCAAGTGTTGTGGACGTGGACGTGGAAGGCCAAGTGTTGTGTGGCATGTGGAAAGTCAAGTGCCATGTCGTTTGATCATGGTCAAAGGGGTAGTGACTGCACTAGGACGGGTAGTCATGTTTAGATTGGACTTGAACTCATGATCATGGTCAAGGGGGTAGTGACTGCACTAGGACGGGTAGTCATGTTTTAGACTGGACTTGAACTCATGATCATGGTCAAAAGGGGTAGTGACTGCACTAGGACGGGTAATCATGTTTCAGACTGGACTCATGGTCAAAGGTGGCACATGAAAAGTCAAGTGCCATGTCGTTGATCATGGATGTGGCAAGTGTTATGGACGTGGACGTGGAAGGCCAAGTATTGTGTGGCACATGAAAAGTCAAATGGGCAATGACTGCACTAAGACGGGTAATCATGTTTCAGACTGGACTTGAAGTGTTATGGACATGGACGTGGAAAGTGTTATGGACGTGGACGTGGAAGGCCAAGTCTTGTGTGACACGTGAAAAGTGGATGTGGAAAGTGTTATGGACGTGGATGTGGAAGGCCAAGTGTTGTGTGGCACATGAAAAGTCAAAATTCAAAGTGTTATGACGTGGACGTGGAAGGCCAAGTTTGTGTGACACGTGAAAAGTGGACGTGGAAAGTGTTATGGACGTGGATGTGGAAGGCCAAGTCTTGCGTGGCACGTGAAAAGTCAAATAGGTAGTGACTACACTAAGACGGGTGGTAGAAGAATGGTGGTGGGTGGCATGTAAAAAGTCAAACAAGCAGTGACTACACTAAGATGGGTAGACAGGTAGTCATGTTTCTAAGATGGGTAGACAGGTAGTCATGTTTCAGACTAGACTCGAAGTCAAAACACTAAGAGTGGTAGTCATGTTTCAGACTAGACTTGAAGTCAAAACCTTGCATTTGCTAAAGTCATCAAACATGATGACCACAAAACCTCTTGTTGGGAGGTGGTAAATACTTATAAACTATAATTTACTTATAAATTATATTTAACTTATAATTGTGTACATGTTTTGTGCATGATGTATAACTTTTTAATTAATAATAAAAATAAAATGTAAAACACATTTTAAATAATAATTCCATTATGTTTAATATTTATCACTTAAATCATAATTTAAAAACATAATACATTGTCTATGCATATATGTTTGTGTGTATACATTATTTATGTATAATATATATGATTTATGATATAAATGAACAAAATAACTTTTTGAAGTATCAGTTGTGACAGACCTCCTCCCTAAGGACGAGTTCTACGATTTATGGGACCTGGTTTGTAGGATAATGTTGAAAGGCAACAACTTGGAAAGCATGGAGTAAATTAGATGCAGATTCCTAAGTGCGATCGGTAGGCAAATAACCTTTTTAATCCACCAAGTATTAAAGTTAGTGGCGATAAAGATGAGAATCAAGGATGGTTGCAACTTTGTATTCAGGTTCATCGTCAATGACCACAGGAGGGGGAGGAGAAGAAGCACGACCAGGAAAAGAAAAAAGATGATACGGTTCCAAACAAAGAGGTGTGAAACACAAGATGAAGTTTCACAGTAGATGGTAGCTCTAGTCGGAAAGTTACAGGATTGACCTTAGCCGCAATCCTATAAGGGCCCATCGTTGAAAATCCAATTTTAAATATACCGACGAAGAAGCCACACGAGATCACCAATCTTGTATGCAGGTGCTGGCTGACAATGAGCACAGCGTGATGCTTGTACCGTTCCTATGCCTGTTGAAGATGAACTTGGAGATTATCTTGTACCTGACGAAGATGCTGAAGACGATCCTGTATTGTAGGAGAGGAGAAGGAGAAGCATGAGGAGCAAAGTCAAAACGTGGATGGTAGCCTCTAAGAGCAAGAAAGGTGTCTGACTTGTAGATGCGTAAACGGAGTTGTTGTAAGCAAACTCCGTCATAGGAAAAAGGTCCAACCATTTGTCCTATTGGTAACTGATGAAGTAACAAAATACTGCTCCAAGGTCTGAATCTGCGTTCTGACTGCCCATCAGTTTGCGAATGATATTTTGAAGAAAAATCTACTTTAACTTGTAGACTTTGGAGAAGCTCTCGCCAAAATTTAGATATGAATTGTGGGCCTCGATTAGAAACAATGCTCTCAAGAAGACCATGATGTCGGAACACTTTGCGGATCACCAACTCAGTAGTTGTCTGGCATGTAGCCATTTTGTTACAGAGTAGAAAATGAGTATGTTTGATAAAACGGTCAACCACCACAAGAACTGCATCAAATTCACGAGGAGGAAGATCTGTGAGGAAATCCATAAAAATGGATCTTTAAGGAGCAGAGGAACATGAAGAGGACGAAGAAGACTAGAGGGCGTGTGACAAGGCATCTTCAACCTGTTGCATGTGTCACAACTTTGTACAAACCTTTTCCACAAAACCTCGCAACTCAGGCCACCAATAGTTGCGAGTCACCAACTCAATTGTCTTGGCCATACCAAAATGTCCTGTAGCCGGGGTATCATGACAATCTTGTACCACACGAGTCCTATAAACACCAACAAGAATGTATAGGAGACCTTCCCAGTACAGGAGTTCGTCCTGTATGGCAAACAACTTGTGTCTGTATGGGAACTAGAGGAAGAGGAGCTTGCGATGTCAGGACTAATGTGTGAGAATACATTCTTTGCCAAGTCGTATGTTGCCAATTGCAAATGGATGCTCTGTAGAAATGTTGAATTTGTTGGAGCCTGATGAACCTATAGTGCCGCAAGCCAAATCGATCAGGACCCAACAACACTTACTTTTGATAGTCATATGCATGATCGCCTAGGGCCTAGACAATGCATCTGCTTTGCCATTCCAAAACCAGGCCTGTAGACGATGCCAAAATCAAAACATGATAAGAATTCCGCCCACCTAGCCTGCCGTCAACTGAGAACTTGAACCGTTTGAAAAACTCCAGGTTCTTGTAATCCATAAGAACTTGACAAGATGTGCAGCACTTTTTAGGAAGTGCTGCCACTCATCGAACAAATCCATAATAGCCTTGAGTTCCTTGTCATGAATCTCGTAATTGATCTCTGTTGAAAGAAACTTATGAGAGTGAAATGCTACAGGATGGAGTAACTTGTTTTCTTGAACTTGTGATAGGATAGAACCTACTGCAAAGTCCGAAGCATTTGCTGGGATGAGAAGGATCAGGATGTGCTAAAATCAGCACTATCGTGAAGGTGTCATTAAGTGCTGTGAATGCATGTTTTGCCTTGTCGGACCAAAGAGAAATCCCTTATGCGCTTGGTGAGTTCCGTGAGTGGAAGTACACACTTGGAGAAGTCTTGTATGAATCGCCTGTAGAAATTTGTGAAGCCAAGGAAACATTGTACGTCTCGTACAGACTTAGGCCTCTCCCACTCCACGACAGTCTTCACTTTGTGCATATCCATTGAGATGCCAGCAGGAGAGACGATGTAGCCCAAGAACTCCACAATATCCCTATCAAAAAAATACTTCTCCAACTTCGCATACAGGCCATGCTCGCAAAGCTTTTGTAAAACTAGTCGTACATGCTTGTCATGTGCCGCCTGGTCCTTGGAGAAAATCAGGATGTCATTGAGGTAAATCACTACAAATTGATCCAAGAAGTCACGAAATATGTTGTTCACCATGTGTTGGAACACGATTGCGGCATTTTGTAAGTTTGAAAGCATCACTGTGTATCCGAAGTGTCCATACTTTGTACAAAAAGGCAATCTTCCACTCATTGCCTGGATGAATCCGTACAAGATTGATAGGCCCTCGTAAGTCGATCTTCGTAAACACCTTTGCTCTCGTAGCCAATTGAGAAGTTTCGGGATCAATGACAACAGGTACTGGTTTCGGATGGAGACTTGATTTAAACCCTGTAGTCCATAAACAAACACAAACTCCTATCTTTCTTCTTGACAAATAAATAGGTGCTCCTGCAAGGAACTTTGAGTGACGAATGAAGTTAGATGCCAAGTTGTCCTCGATATACTAGTGAAGAACCTCTAATTCTGTAGGTGACATTGCATAAATCAGTCCGAATGATGGAGTCTTCCTTTCTGCAAGATCGATAGGACAGTCGTAGAATCTGTGAATAGGAAGAACTGCAGCCTTGTGCTTTCAAAAACGTCTTGAAGAGTGATATTTTGAATGACAGGGAAGAAGTAGGACAAGGAGAGAGATTAAAAAACATGAGAGTCAGATACAAGAGAGGTAGAAGAGGAAGTAGGAGTTACTTGAAAAGTAAAAAGATAAAAAGAAGCAGGATCAGTGGCAAGTTCATGCATAATAGTGGTAAGAACGCGGAGAGGAGAAGGAGGGAACTGTGAATGAAAAAGAGGAAGGATATTGGGGGATGGAACAGAAGCAAAGTAATGAAAAGAGGTAAGATTGGGGAAAACTTGTGTTGATGTTGACGAGTGTACAGGATTGGAAAAACCATGTACAAAAGTCTAACTAGTAAGGATGTCAAAAGGCCAATCTTTTGTGTATCAGTCGAGTAGTGACATGGTTGCATGTAGATCAAAAGCCTAATCTGATTCAGGAAACCTTGAAAATCAGTGTGATTGCCACCGAACTTCTCCAGCATGCTGATCTTTGGCTCTGAAGAAGAGTTCGATGGAGAGGAAACCATAGATGCTTGAGAGAGAGCCTGCGCAGCAGCCTTGGAGGATGCATCAGCAATTGCATGCGCCGCGCTGGTGAAACCTTGCAGATCTGTGACCACTTGATGCAAAGTGGCCAACTCATAAAGCAACATTTGGTGCTCGCATTAAAATTGCTCAAAATTTGCCATGATCTGTGAAAAAAAAAAGGAGGAAAACAAGGGAGAAGAACCAAGAAAAAAAAAGTTACTAAAAATCGGAGAGAGCTATGAAAGCAGTTATTATCAAATTGTTAAGCCACGACCTAAGAGCAGGATAAGAACAAGAAGGCTTGACTTAAGAGCAAGGAAGACAAAAACGATTGTAGAATGACTGGTGTTAATAGTAACTAATTGTATAATAATTAAGTTGGAGCTTTTATACTCACAACTCCAAGAGTTAATCTAGGCATAAGCTAAAAATAATACTCCAGGAGCTAATCTAGGTATAAGCTAAAAATAATGTCCCTTATCCTATCATGTAAGCATATCCTATAGGTATATCTTATAGGCATATCTTGTATCATATAGGTTGTATCCTGTAAGCATATCCTGTATTTTGTATTGGGTCATGACACAAACCATGACAAATATGATGCGTGCGGTGCTACCACGCAAGTGCAACTGTCGGGGGCAACCCCTGTTATGCAGCCCACGCCTTTGCCAATGGCTGTGAATGAACAAGTAGTAGACCTTATGTTTTCATTGCCATTCCTAGTTAGCCCCCACCATCGCTTGAACTAGTTACCAAAATCCTATCTCAATTTGGTAGCACGATAGCTATTCCATGCTTGCCGTACAACTGACGACGAGTTGAATCGACTAGGAAATTATTTGTCTGCCTCCAATTACTACTGGCAATTACTATTGGAGCTAGAAACAATATTCTTTCTAGCACTGCCTACTAGAGCTTCATAAGGTAATAAGAATGCCCAACAAAGATGGGTTGGGGGGGGTCATCTGTCTCATAGCCCCCAACCTCCCCCACTTTACCCCCAACCTAGGGTTGAGAACCCTTGGCAGCCGGCCCTAGTAGGCATGGTTGGAAAAGCTTTTAACTAATCTAGCGGGGGGAGATTTGATCCCATACCAGCATCTGCTCTCGAACCAGGAGGGAAAGGCATGCACAAGGGAGCAAATAATATATACTGGAAGAATCCCTCGATGAGCCCTCAAGGTACCCTTGTAGTGAATGGAGTTGATAGCGCGGCAGGTAGCATACCCGGCATCGCTCGGGATACTATGTCGATGATCTATGATTACTAAATTGTAGCGAGTTGTATAAGACATTATAAACAATGTTTTTAATTGTGTTCACATGAAGGAACTCTTACGAGAAAGTTTTCACACATTATTTATTGTCATAATTTTTACTATGACTCCTTTTACTTTGGACATTTACTGTTTTACCTACTGTACTATGTTGATGGATCTAAATGTAGTAGGAAATAGGCCTGCTTAGTGCACTTAGGTACCTAATGATGGTTCAGCTAGGTGTTATTAGGTATTTGCAGGAAACTTTAAATGAAGCTAGAACTTACCTTTTAGAAAATTCGACTCTGATTTGACGTCCCAATTAGGCTGATTGGCTAATGCAAGTGAGTTTGGTGTGTTAACTAGGGTTAGGAACACCACTAGGGTTGCCCTTAAACCCCCACCCCCTCATGTAGGGTTTAGGGGTAAGAATTAGGTTTCATTGATAACTCATCTCATTTAGTTAAGGAACATGCATTCCGTGCCAACCCACTTATACATGTAGGAAAAGGGGGGGGGGGTCCGTACATAAATAAGGTAGGGTATGTAGTAGGAGAGCTCATGAGTTCATGACTAAGTTTGTTGCTCTACTGTTGGTGCAAACTTTAACTTGTGTATAGCAAACGTGAACTTTATGACTAGCAGAAACATGTTTTGTATACATATGTATTATAACATCCCAATTGCTAAATGAAAAGGTTCAAGTTTGTTTGCAGAAGATGATGACTTTATATGCTTAATTAATTTCTAAATATTCATGAAAAGAAGTTGGAAGGCTTTTATATTGAAGAATTTTAATATAACTTTATGAGATGGTTGTCAAGAGCTTATAGTTTTACTAAGACCAATTCTAAAAGTTCTTAAATTGAAGCTGCATGGTATACGGCCTACTCCTTGGGCACAGTTGCATAATAAACTTCATTGAGTTGATTATGTTTTACATCCTATTTAATTAGATTTGTCATTAGATTGCAAGGGTTCATATAAATTGGATGAATTTTTCAATACATCGCCAAGACTGATCTTAACTTGTAAAACAAGATTGATCATCAGTTTTATTTGTTTTGAGTTTAGTCACAAGTACAAATGCAACGACCATTGGATGATTATTTTCAATACATCACCATGATTGATCTCAATTTGTAAAACAAGATTGATTATTGATTCTATTTGTTTCGAGCTCAATCACAAATACAAATGCAACGACCATTGGATGAATTATTTTCAATATATTGCCATGATTGATCTCAATTTGTAAAACAAGATTGATTATTAATTCTCACTGGATAGCATCCAATCTTGGGGGTCCACGTCAGTAAGCCGGCCTTACCTTGGGAGTACTGGAAGGTGTTAAATGGCCTTTATCCGGACGCCGTGACGGTCCATGTAGAGTGGTGGGGAGTTCTCCTAGAGCATGCTACCGCTTGGTAGCTGAGTATGTTGTTGGCCTAGGAGCGGAGCGGAGAGGAGAATCACCAGCAGAGAGATGGTGAACAGAAGGAACATGATATATATATATATATTGCTTGCCTGAGCACAAGCTGCCTCAGGAAGGTGGAGCAAGATACAAACGAAAACTAGACTGAAGGACCCCGACCCACTACTAGCCTTCTTGCTTGTATAGTGGGTTGACTAGTGCTAGACCCAGGTATAGGTGGCACTCTCTCACTGATCTGCCGCCATGTGACAAAGTCCTGCTTGTCACATTTATGTGCCTCCCTTATGCGTGCTGTCCTAGGTAGTTGATCTGGACGATCGATCTATGCCTGGTTAAGCGCTACCTGACAATTGTTGCTGTCAGTCTGTACCTGTGGTACCTTCCTTTCTCGGCACTTATCCCATTGCTCGTTCACGTTGGCTGGCGGTTTGATGGTGGTCAAACCACTGTCAACCAATCTGTTTCTTCTTTTATTTAAATGTAGTTTCATGCTTTAATTCCACTCACAAGGTGAAACACAAACTAGTTGAGTCAACACTCAAAATGTTACTTGTTAAAGCTCAGGAACTTCAATTCCAAAAGACATTATCATTTAATAACAAATTTCCTCTTGTCAAAATGTTTGTCAATGGTTGTTGCAATTTGTTTCGAGCTCAATCACAAGTATAAATCCTGGCGACCACCGAGGCTTCATAGCAAGCACCACATCTGGCCTACGGAGTCCCCAACAACCATTTGTGGCGACCACGGAGGGATAATAGTACACACGGATGGAGTTTCACCGTAGCAAATAAAGTTGCGGGCCGGGTTAACTCGTTTGAACAACTAGAAATTAGTGAGCATCAGTTGGCCATGAGGATGCGTCAGGCCGGTCGAGGAAGGTGATGGAAGGTAGAGGCACCTCGGTTACCACAATCGCCCCTGCCTCACCTACCCAAGGAAACGACGCAAACACCGCATGGTCGAGTCTCCGAGAAGCAGTAAACTCAACACAATAGCAGCAGAGGCGGTCACAAGCCGCAAACAACAAAGGAAGATATGAAGAACCCATAGCACGTCCGGATTTATTCCAGGTATAGGAGCATGCGGGAATGAGCAGCACCTAGACAGGCAACCCTGCCCGTCAATGACCTACGATGTAGAGCGATGGAAGGCCCCCACCCCCTCTCGACGTAGGCAAAATTGATGGCTATGATGAGCCCCACACCAAAGAGTAGAACTTGTGTTCGACGAATACCCCCAAGGGAGGAAACCCCGCACAGGAGAACCCCAGGAGAGGGAAGGCTTGCGCTGAAGGCAGGAATCTCGAGGTGGCAAAAATAGCACAGATAGTGACGGGGGATGAAAGCCGAAGGTCCAACGTGGCCAGTGCCATGAGGGATGTAAGGTAGGAATCCTAGGGCCGCCGTCACCCACCAGGTAAGGCAGGGGGCCCGTGGCTGCCTAGAAAGAGGGGAGAAAGAGCCTCATCCGGAAGGCCCCCGTAGGGGGGAGAATCAATTACTGATAAAGTAGCCTCTACACAAGAGTTCAGCCAATGCATGACACAGCAGGCCAGGGTGGTTACTAGGATGAGAACCTAAGGCTTTGGAAGGTCGGGGTACACATGGGATGACCACCTGCGCGAAAGTGACTGGACGTTGACGAACTGACGGATTGGGAGGAAATACCAGTAAGGGAGGCCACACAGTGGCTACTCTAGGCAAGGGACAAGGGGATTCTATCTAGGGGCGAGGGAAATTCGCTAGAGCAACCAAGACCGTATCGACTCTGCAAGGGAAATCCGCTAGGGCACACGACAAAGTCGCATTCACCACAAGATGAGGGGATATCGTCTCATGGCGAGGAGGATCCACCCCATCAACCACAACTAGACGCCGCAAGGGGATTCTGCACACGGTCCTACAAAGCCACTCACTAGATGAGGGAATACCGTCCAGCTGAGGTATGCCGCGCCACCAGCCATCATGTTGGTCCCACGAAGGGGCCCTCGAGGGATAGCTAGGAAGAGCCCGTCCTCATCACCCACCCTCAACAAGAGGGTAGGGGCGCGAGGGAGGAGAAAGGTACCTATAGAATACCGGGACGTAGACTACAGCACGTTCAAAGCGGAGGGTCTGGATCAGAGCACTTCTCAGGCTCGGTGGGATGCCATAGGAATCGATCTGGTGACCTTACTAGCCTGTGCGCTTAATGGATGCAGGAGACCATCATAATAGTCATTCCGTGGAGCGAAGGGTGAAGACGCAGACCAACATATACATAAGTTCGAACATGTATGCAAATTGAGGAGCGTAAGCGACAACCAAAAGAAGCTGAGTGCATTTCGCATACACTTGGACAAGAAGGCACATGCTTGGTGGATGCGATTCTAAGAGGCAAACAAAGGAACTCATTGGAAAATCGCATGGAGGGCATTTCTGGATACCTTCTAGGAGGAAAAGAGCGAGGAAGAGGACAAGCTAATGAGTTTGAAACATAAAGTGAGAGGGTCGATCAACAAATATATGGTCCACGTGTTGGGGTACATCGCCTAGTTAAGGGATGCCCCAATCGACTTGACCAAAAAAATGTGGTACCGAAAGGGACTGCGGCTGAAGATCTGCAAGTGGATCAGCCTAGACGACGATCGGACGTTCGACAAGTTACTTTGGTACACCAAGAAAGTTGAGAAGCAGGAAGCTGAGAGATGTCAGGAGAGGAAGATGCATGACAAATTAGACGTCAAGGGGGCAAACGACACCATCACGGATGAGGAAAACCTCTCAGATGTTCCAAAACCTGCTAGAAAGGAGAGATAGTCGGGAGCCAAGGGGCACATGCAGTTGCAGCGTGGGGAGGCCCAACGAGGGGCAACATGAAAGGAAGACTTAACTGCAACACTGGCTCAAATGGGATACACCGCACACGGAGACAAGTACTGTCGGATATGTAACATCCATGGGTCTCACAACACGGAAGATTGCTATCGACTGGCCAAACTCTTGAGCAATAGGCTACCATAAGCAATCGCATTGACGGTGGAACAAAAGGCAGAAGGGGATGCAGATAGCTGGAGGAGTTATGGCCATAGAACGGAAGGGGACAATCAACCTCATAGGAGGTCACGATCTGGAGACCGGAATCGTAGGTTTTGTTCTTGTGAGTGATAGCCTTACCGACCTAGGTATGGCGACAAAGAGAGATTAGAACGCAGGGAGATAACATGCGCACTATGCGGAGGTCCACACTTGCTCTATTGATGCTCATGGGTATCCTTAATCAAACCAATGCTAGAGGCACAAGCAACTTGCGTCACCAGGGGCAAATCCTCTCCGGCCCAACACTAACCCCCGCACAGCAAGTGAACCAAGTAGCGATCGTAACCAGGACGGGACAACGAGATGTAGTAGGCTCCCTTAGCGGATGAAACAAGTTAATTACAAGTACGCAGAACCAGGAACGCGAAGGCGCCACAAGAGGGAACAAACAATAAAACCCACAGTATTAAAGCAGTGGGTAAGCAAGCAAACCAACGTGCTGACTGCTCCAGGACCAGCAAAGCCCAACCAGGGCCAAGAATGGCTGAGAAAGGCGAGGAGGCAGAAACACCCCACCTTCAGTATGGGAGAGACCAAGGCATCGACAGGGCAAGAAGCGCCACTTATTTTAGCCGCGTGATGGGGGATCGAACACAAGGATTAGCAAGGCCTCGACCAAGAGGCACTACAACCACAATGGACTACGTGAACGACGTGCTGACCATTCAGGTTCGTATGGTAGGCTGCACGATTAGTGAGGTGATTAGAGGCAGTCAACATTATGTCAACAAAGGTCCATTGTGAGCTGCGTATGCCAACTTTGGAGCCTACTCCCTTTCAGATACGCATGGCAAATTAAGCCGAGGTAACACCCAAGGGCATCCTGAGGGCAGTAGAAGTCGAGGTCCAAACTGTCAAATTTTGAATAAACGTCATCGTCCTCGACATGCACACCATAGGGGGATTTGACCTGCTTCTTGGTCGACCTTGGCTCAGGGGCGCAAAGGTGCAGCATGACTAGGAGCACCAACAAATAAGATTCCACACCAGGAGGGGAATTAGGTCCATGTCTACAAGCCAAATCTATGCACCCAAGCAAAAATTGAAAGCGCTGGAATACCATGAGCTAAGCAGGCACAAAGGATGGAACGAGGGCATAACGGCAACCTTTGGCGGGCGTCCTCTAGGCTTGAGCTATGTCAGGCAGAAGGCCCCTCACAGAGGCAACACTGCACAAGTGAACCAAGGATCGCGGGGGGGCACCCGAAGCCCGAAACTATACATACACAATGCGAGAGCACAAAAACTAGTTCACGACCACCCTGACAATTCCAGAGGACCCACTTGGACACACCCCATCGGACGACCGCACCAGTCAAGTAGGCCCAACCCAAGCCCGTATCAAAATAGATTGACAACCCTATATCAGCCCTGGCCTCAACTGCGAGTACTCACAGCCATAGGCACTGAAAGTGCAGGGGGGGAGGGGAAGCTCCAACAAGGACACTCCCTGGTAGAAGTAGGGTGCGAAGTCCCAGGTGTGGGATGCATGGGACTGATAATGGAAAAGGGACCAACAGATAAGGCTCTATAGTTAGAACCATGGTAGACCCCACCAAGCATCGTCAAGACCACAACAGGTGACGATAATGGACAAGCACTACAATGGATAGATGACAGTAGCTGCTTTGGGATGAACATCCACCTAGATGGAGCTCAATCCAAGGCATCTCGGGGCAGGGCAGCCAACGCGATGGGAAAACCCCAAGGAAGCGCAACAGGAAGGACGACGCGGTCGGAAGCAAGATCTCCAAACACATGTGTGGCCAGCTCACAAGATCACATGGTCCACGAGGATGGACCGCACACATGAGGCACGTTCTATGAAGGCAATGATGGTTGAACAACGCCATCATTGCATATCTGGGCGCAAGGATAGTCATGCCAGTCACCTCAGAGGACATCATGAGGACTGCCATGTCACCTATACTCAAGAAGGAGGTGTACAGTCCCATACTTTCACTACCATGACGACAGATTGGATGGAGAAGAACATGCTGATGGTGATCCAAGAGATTCGCGTGTCCATCAAGGGCTAAGAGCAAATAGTAGAACTCGTGTCGTCCAAGTACTCTAGGTTCAAAGAATTGATCGGCCGACCCAACGTTTGGCGAGTTAGGAGACAATTGTGGTTGGACGAGTTCTTCAACCTTCCATGGGGAAAAGTGGAGGCCCTGGGATTCGCCGAGAAGGCTAGACAATTCATCCAATCCACATAATTGTTAGCTAGTCAGATCAGGCGTAGGGGATACAGTTCCACACGGATGGGAGCACAGTATTCCGTATTATGCTCGATGAACTAGTGATAGTCTTCCAACTACTGGGGACGGCCTCGCATTAGGAGAATTATCGAACACGGAGCTACAAAAGCCCACCACCACAGGTACCCATGCGCTACGAGGCATACAAGTAAAAGAGAAAGCAGCCGAAATTCATAGCACTAGTGGCTTTCATGCTCACGGGAAGAACAGGGAGACAGATCACCAAGCGGTTGGCAAACGGCCTCTACAGGGCCTGGGAAGGAGTCGTGGTAAACTGGGCAGACTACCTTAAGCAGTACTCTGTTTCGGCTCAAACAAGTGACATCCATGGAGTTCGGACCGAGATCAAGCAAAGACTTTCCATGACTGGCCATATCACTATTATGACCACATGCTTGTTTGGCTAAACGACAGTTAGAGCACCACCACAACTCCAGACGAGGGAGGAAGAGTGGAGTGGAACAAGTTAGGACAACTGTAAGGAGCAGCCAAGACCCCTAGAGTCGACAGAGGAGCAGGCGAGAGGTAGCCCTCCTCCTGACCAGGAACTACCTAAGCATGGGATGTCGGAACTTATACAAGCGATTCCTCTGGCTGTAGGACCCCCGTTACCACCAAAATCCCCATCAGAAACACCCGAGCAATTGACTAGGCCAGCCAAGGAGAAAAGGAGGGCGATTCGGAGGAAGAGTCAAAGGCTACCTACCAACATTTCCATGCCAACGGTCGATGGGCCTCAACGGCCTACATCAAGCTCGCTGAGGCCTTCGACCAGCTAAAGGAAGCAATGGCGGCTTATAACGACCTCAACCTCCCAGCCGTGGCAAAAGAACATGATGCCATAGTGGCTGAGATTATGGAACGACGACAAGAAGCACGGGAGGATACCCAAAAAGCTAAGGAACTGCTTTGCCAAGGGGGCTGTCAGAGTTTTAACCAAAGGGCCAACACGTGGCAACACGTGGCTACCAAGTGGCCATTCGGCGTCATCACCCTATGTGAGCAACGTTAAGTTTCCCAGAACAACCCCAACGACCCCTAGGGTTAGACTCTAATGCCCAAGTGGACAAGAGACTTAGGGTTTAGCCTAAGTCTCCCTAGAATGTCTGCCCTCAGAACCCTTGAGGGATAACCCTAGTTGACTTAGGGTCTTGCCCTAAAGACCTAGACAGGCTCATGCCCTAACCCCCATTAAGGAGACGTGTGTTCCACACATACCCCTGGACAGAGCTAAGGCGTCGTCACTTACCCCTTGAGGAATCACCCTCATCCGGGAGTACAACCCCTTTAGGGCGACAAGGGGTACCCTGAACCACGACTAACCCCTAAGGGTTTGAGTGGCCAAGTTATACCCTAGACCTAGGGCTAATACTTAGTGAGGACACGAGTGTGCACCATAGGCAGACACGAGTGTTCTGCTAAGCAAACTCCTTTAAGGCTAGGTTTGGGATAACCCTAAGCACATGACCTTGCGAGTGCCTCACGAAAGGGCTCCTGCTAACACGCTTAGGTTGTTCAACCCTTGAATACCAAGGAGAACACTCCCCTAGCCAAGTGTGTCAAAGCACACCTAGTTATGAGACCTAACCTCCCTTGAGTGGATGCCCAAGGCTTAGCACCCTAGTGCAAGCACAAGCATGTTATTTGCTAAAGTATCCAACCCCTTGGCGACAAGCCTATGACATAACCCCAAAGGGTGTGCCTCGGGCATTGTACCATGTGACATTTAGCCCAGTGTCACATCTCCATGTGACACTACCTTTCCGATGTGGGCTATCATGCCATAGCCCTTAGATTCAAGAGCTGCACCTAGTGCCACAAACGTGGCTCCTAAATACCAACTCTAGAACCCCTTAATTATCCCTCAAGACTCGGTAAGGGAACCCTGTCAATCAAGAACCCACACCCACAATTAGACAAGGACATGAATGTGCCCTGGTTAGCTGTGGGTGTTGCTCCTAGCTTGACATGGAGGAGGAGGCTGGAGACAAGCCTTCTTGGAACGTGCATCCCGACTAGCTTCCCAGGCATGGATTCGCCAACGTTAAGGGTAAGCTACCCCGAAGGTGGGACGTACCCCTGTCGTCTGGAAGTTAGGGCGGTACAACAAAGGGTTGTACCTTAACGACACAAGCTGAAGCTTGCACCTGCAGAAGAGCAACAAACTCAGTCATGAACCTAGGAGCTCTCCTACATATACTCTACCTTATTTATGTGACGGAGCGCCCCCCCCCCCCCCCCCTATATGTGTTAGTGGGCTGCACTGAATTTTAGCCCCTTAGACAAATTAGCAATATGGCTATAACTCACCCTTACTCCTACCCCTAAACCCTACCCAAGGGGGTGGGGGTTTTAGGGCGTGGGTTAGGGCAACCCTAGGGTTAGGTCAACCCTAGGGGTGTTCCTAACCCTACTTAACACCCAAACTCATTTGCAAAGACCAATCGCCTATTTGGGACGTCAAAATTGGGGGTGGGTTTCTAGAAGGTAAGTTTAGCTTCGCTTAGAGTTTTCTGCAAATACCTAATGACACCCGGCCGGACCATCACCAGATACCCAAGTGCACTAAGCGGGCCTGTTTCCTACTACATCTAGGGTCCATCAACATAGTACAGTAGGTAACAACAGTCAACGTCCAAAGTAAAGGGTCGAGTCATAGTAAAAACTATGACACACTCCCCGCCTTTGAAAATGTCAACGTCCTCGTTGACGTCCAACTCCAAGACTAGATAATGTTAGAAAAAACTAACCAAAACTAACATATCACTCTATGCGGAGTTAGCCAAAAGTTCACATAAGTTTTATTACCCCCCTTATTACAAGTACTTCAGAACGTCGTTCACTGAGTCGTAAACCCAGCTGCCGGAGGCACCACCTGCGACATGAAGTCACTTGGAGACCTTTTGCACGTCTGCAAAGTCTGTCACCCACGCACACAACAATGGTTAATTTCTTTACTTAACTAGAATTTATATTAGGCCTCTAGTTAGTGTTGTTGCCGGCCCCTTGGTTAAAAGAAATAAAGACTTTCTTTATTCTTTATTAAACGCTGTTGACGACCTCTGTCATGTAGCGCACAACAAGCACTTCTCAAATGCTTGACTAAACACCTTCGCATTTCTTTGATTTTCCAATGGTCCACATGTTACGATATTATAGCTTTACATTCTGCATCCCTCGGTGTTTCTCATTATCCCTTTTCATAAGGGTCTGCTACTATACCTATCCCTTTAGTATATAGTTACGCCAGACTAGGATAACTTTTATCGGAATCAAGCTCTTTTCTGATACTAGAGTACTATTCCTGAAACCCTGTTCTTTGTAGACATATCAATCTGGCCAGAGGCGATCATAGAGGCGCATGGCTGTACACATGTATACAACAAGGTTTGCCAACTACCATCCACTTGGTGTGCTATTAACATAAATTTATTCCCGACAGGAATTAAATTCAGTCAAATCCACAACAAAGTGTGATAGCACTTGCCATTCGTCTTTCACAACCAACTTTGTACTCTTTCATAACACCGACCAGTTCAGGACCAGATAAGCTAACATACCTTTCTTACAAACCAATGTGGAAACCAGGAAATTCAACCCATCTCTAGTGCCTCAATCGACAACCTTTAGATAACACGTCTCTTAATTGTCACTTCATTGTACTCATTCCCCAAAGAGCACATCGTACTAGATGCCGTTCAATACTTCCTAACTCCTTATCGTACTAAGTTCAAAATACGAATTTTAGAACTTAGTTTCCACGATAAGAGTCTCCCTGAACTCGTAATACTGCACGCCTCTATAACATTATATTGATTTCCAACTGATTATGTAAATGTTTCTCAACACTATATCGAAGTATAGTATTTTCACTAATTCAAGCAATTAGTGTTGATAAACATCTTTTTAAACTAATCCTTATTCCATAAACAGTTGTAATTTCGATATTGATACTTTGAATGGATAATGATTTTTAACGTTCAAATCCTAAGTTTATCAACTAGTTGTTATACTAGCAGATATAACCTTACAATTGTATCAATTTATCGAAATGCTACACTATAATATAGATATGGTCTTAGTTTACATGAATCAACTTCAATTTTGAGACGGAAATATAATGTTAGACAGTATTTCGAGGAACTTTGTTCAGAGACCAAGAGGAATCATGAACTAGTGTCTGGTTCATCTAACTGATTTAGTAAGATATTGTTTTCCACACTAATGTTATTATGACACCAAAGTGCCACAACAACTTCATGTTTCAGTTATATCTTATACTTCAGCAGATCTCCCAAACATGAATAAAATATCTAGTTCAGTACATTGAACTAAGATACATTATTCACTCTAGACACCTAGCAATCCAAAAGTATCACATTGCCCCTCAAGCAATGTATTGAGAAATGTCTCATTTCTCAACTAACTTGAAAACATGTTTCAAGTTATAACACTAAGGTAGTGCCTTACCAAAGTGTTGAACTCAAGTCGCTTGAGTCTTTATATTTCATGATTATGGCCACCTCATGTGATCATAACCAAGTTTAATATTGAGCGCTCCAAACTCAATATTAAGAGATACCATACTATACTTTGACAAGTCATTTATAATCAATCTTAAAAGACTGTCATAAATACTTTCAAAGTTTAAAATATGAATATCTCAATGATGAGGTGATAGGAAACCTCATATTTCGAACGGATATTGGACGAACCTTGAACTACAATCATCAAGAAGGGACACCATCTTCTTGAGCTAATCCCGCTACACAATATTATACTTACAAGAATATTGAACCAACTCAAGGAACACCATCAAACCTTGAGATAGAACTAAAACTAACCCAAGGAATACAATCAAACCTTGAGTCAAGAATAGTTCTATTTTTCAATATTCTAAAGATTGAAGATACATACTTTATTTGTTCTTTAAGTGCCCACATTTGCGACCATGATGCAGAGTCAAGAAACCGTCTTTTGAATAATCGTATTCGACTCTAAAATAAAATTGATATTGAAAATCAATATCAACTTTAATTCTCATCGAACACCGACTCTCTGAGGAGGTACATGCACTTAAACCTCCAATGGAAATCCGACTATTACTAGCTCATTGGTAATTCTCAACATAAGTTATCAAACTTAGCAAGTTTCCTTACTTAGTCGATAAACAAAGTGAAGAATCCCAAATCATGCTCTTCTTAACCAAGGAATCACCCTTGTTCAAGAACTTCTCCCCACATTGCAAACAACGTTACAGTTTCCAAGATTAAAGAGTTAACAATGAAAATGCACAAGTGTGCGCCAACGCCTTCACTATGCAAGTTCTTCATTACTCAGTAAACTAAAAATGTAAACGTATGTTTCCAACATTACTCTTTCTGATAGATCATGCCATCTATCCCAAAAGTTGCATTGATAGGGATGCAACATTAAATCCGTCTACTGCCAAAATATATTTATCTCATTCTTAAGATCCCATATGAGATAATTCATAATCAAGTTAGCCGAGCTAGCTAACTTGAATACAAAGTGCGCGCTTACAACTAACTAAGGTTTCAAGTTGTACTTTCAAATTAGGTACTTGAACTTAGTAAACTATTTCACCTAATGTTACTTGTAGCTAGCGTCATCAAAATATTGTAACATCGGACAATACTTTGATTACATTGGATCTTCAAACTTGCTTAACATATTCATCATATGTTAATATTTGACATTCTGTTGTATTATAAGTTCATCACCATAGTCTGCTTCTAGAGTTACACTCTCGGAAACATGCACTATAATAAGAGCTTATTTTACACTTTATGTCAAAATGTAGTGTTCATCTTATGTTTGAATATGCCCCTTTTCCAAGTCAAAGACGCACATCTGAACATAAGTCTTTCCCCGTTTGAACACTACAGTTGGATCTATATTGAATCTTGACAAGCCAAAACTCAAAGGACACTATCTGTTTCCAAATCATGTGTTATCCCAAATTCAAACACCTTAAAGAAAAAAAAAATTTTCAATAATGGGTAAGCTTAGCATATCACATGATCCACTTCACAAGACTTAGTTTGTAAGCCAGAACAAACTAACACGCCATGTCTTGTGGAAACATATGGTAAAGTAACCTGGACAACCTTAAGGTAAGTAACCTAGAGAAAACGTAACCTGGCATGCAACTTGGAAGTTGCCTTCCGAGTGCACCTTCACATTGGAGTCCATAACCCACACCCACTTATTAAGTAGATGTTCTTTGAAGAGTTATAGATCTCAGGACCAACTCTCCGCGCAGAATTCAGACGTTAGCCGAAAGTGATAGAGTACTTCAAAAATTTAGAACTAACTAAACCCTGAAACACACTACAACTTTAGGCAGTCCTACTGACCGCAGAGAATAGTGCTGATACCAATTGTCAGAGTTTTAACCCAAAGGGCCAACACGTGGCAACACGTGGCTGCCAGGTGGCCATTCGGCGTCATCACCCTATGTGAGCAACGTAAGTTTCCCAGAACAACCCCAACGACCCCTAGGGTTAGACTCTAATGCCCAAGTGGACAAGAGACTTAGGGTTTAGCCTAAGTCTCCCTAGAATGTCTGCCCCAGAACCCTTGAGGGATAACCCTAGTTGACTTAGGGTCTTGCCCTAGAAGACCTAGACAGGCTCATGCCCTAACCCCCATCAAGGAGACGTGTGTTCCACACATACCCCTGACAGAGCTAAGGCATCGTCACTTACCCCTTGAGGAATCACCCTCATCCGGGAGTACAACCCCTTTAGGCGACAAGGGGTACCCTGAACCACGACTAACCCCTAAGGGTTTGAGTGGCCAAGTTATACCCTAGACCTAGGGTAGTACTTAGTGAGGACACGAGTGTGCGCCGTAGGCGACACGAGTGTTCTGCTAAGCAAACTCCCTAAGGCTAGGTTTGGGATAACCCTAAGCACATGACCTTGCGAGTGCCTCACGAAAGGGCTCTGCTAACAGCTTAGGTTGTTCAACCCTTGAATTCCAAGGAGAACACTCCCCTAGCCAAGTGTGCCAAAGCACACCTAGTTATGAGACCTAACCTCCCTTGAGCGGATGCCCAAGGCTTAGCACCCTAGTGCAAGCACAAGCATGTCTGTTTGCTAAAGTATCCAACCCCTTGGCGACAAGCCCATGACATAACCCCAAAGGGCGTGCCTCGGGTTGTACCATGTGACGTTTAGCCCAGTGTCACATCTCCATGTGACACTGCCTTCCGATGTGGGCTATCATGCCATAGCCCTTAGATTCAAGAGTTGCACCAAGTGCCACAAACGTGGCTCCTAAATGCCAACTCTAGAACCCTCAATGAACCCTCAGACTCGGTAAGGAACCCTGTCAAAAGAACCCACGCCCACAGTTGGACAAGGACACGATGTGCCTTTGCTGTGGTGTTGCTCCTAGCTTGACGTGGAGGAGGAGGCTGGAGACAAGCCTCAACCTCTGCTTCTTGGAACGTGCATCCGACAAGTCCTCCCAGGCATGGATTCGCCAACGTTAAGGGTAAGCTACCCCGAAGGTGGGACGTACCCCTGTCGTCTGGAAGTTAGGGGTACAACAGAGGGTTGTACCTTAACGACACAAGCTGAAGCTTGCACCGGCAGAAGAGCAACGAACTCAGTCATGAACCCAGGAGCTCTCCTACATATACTCTACCTTATTTATGTGACGGAGCCCCCCCCCCCTCTTTTCCTATATGTGTTAGTGGGCTGGCACTGAATTTTAGCCCCTTAGACAAATTAGCAATATGAGCCTATAACTCACCCTTACTCCTACCCCTAAACCCTACCCAAGGGGGTGGGGGTTTTAGGGCGTGGGTTAGGGCAACCCTAGGGTTAGGTCAACCCTAGGGGTGTTCCTAACCCTACTTAACACGCCAACTCATTTGCAAAGACCAATCGCCTATTCGGGACGTCAAAATTGGGGGTGGGTTTCTAGAAGGTAAGTTCTAGCTTCGCTTAGAGTTTCCTGCAAATACCTAATGACACCCGGCCGGACCATCACCAATACCCAAGTGCACTAAGCGGGCCTGTTTCTACTACATCTAGGGTCCATCAACATAGTACAGTAGGTAACAACAATCAACGTTCAAAGTAAAGGGTCGAGTCATAGTAAAAGCTATGACAGGAGCCGATTATGTAGGATAGTGTTGAAAGGGAAGAAGGACGCATGGGAACTATGGAGTAAGAGAGCAATGAAATTCCGTAAGTTATACAATGAGTGTGAAACCTTCCTAGGGCTATTGGACGACCACCAACACACCTACAACCAGGCCATAATAGAGAAAGAACAGCAAATTCACGAACTCAAGACTTAGATCGAGCCGAGGAGTGGGGAGCTCGAAGAAGCCCAAGCAGAACTAACGGCGGTCAGGGAGGAGTTGCACCAAAGGGCTCAACTCACAAGGGCTAGTACCACACCTATGGCCAGCTAGCAGGAACCCCTACTCGAAGGGCCAAAGGCGAGCATTGCATTACCGCCAAGTATAGGATAGGAGCACGGCTCACCTAGGAAATAGGACCCACCATGAATCATTGCCACATGATTGGTGGAGCATGCCCAACAACAAGCACAACTACTTGCAGGAAGGGAAAAACAGTTATCACTCGCGCAAGCGAGTCCGGGAACTGGAGGCTCAAGTAAAACATGCATAGGAACAGCAGGAGGCAGGGTTCCAGAGGGAGCTACAGAAGGCTACCAAGCTACAGAATGCAACGATAGTAGCCCTAAAGTAGAAGTTAGCTGCAGTGGAAAACAAAGCCACTACCTACCTCGACCACTTGGGCATAGCATAGGTGAAGGGAGCACATGGCCCGAGGACATGCCAACAAATAAGTTCAGGCATCTAGTTGACAGTGGTATAACTAACTTACTTCTCCAAATGAATCACACTCACTTTATAACCTACTTTAATTAACTTACTTCTCCAAATGAATTGCATTAAATATTTATTCTAATATTTAGATTTTCTTACCATCCTTGAGAGTTGTTTTTACCTCTCTCTAAATTTTTAAAACATAAATATTCTTTATTAAAATTCCCAACTTTGAATATAAAATTCTGGCTTTGCCTCCTGGCATTTAATATAAACTTTAATGCAAGTAATTATACAGCTTGTATGCACTTATCTACAGCCCTTTTCTAGTTATAAAATATATACAAGTTTTCATATGTACACCCTTAAATTTTTTAAATTATATATTCCCTTGAAACTTTTAAATTTACATATATATCTTTCAAATTAAACTTCATTATATTTTGATTTTCTAGATTATGATAATGATTAGTTTAACAAATTTGGAATGAAATAGAATAAAGTTTATTTAGTAAATTATCATTAATATTAAAGTGTTAATACATGCATAGTGAGATATATATTAAGTGATTGTATTTAAATTGAATTAATTACCATTTATATATTGTCTTTAATAAATATCATATGTATACTGTTATGTTCTAAAATAGATAATTTCTCCTATATACTGTTTGTGTGTAACAATAGATGTAATAAAATGTTAGATTAGTAAACTGTTTTAAATTAAAAACTTTTATTTAAGAAAATAATATCTCACTAAAATTGGTATAATTAAATTTCCATTAATTACATGTGTGAATGTATAATCTGATCTAAATAAAACCAGCATAATACAAAATAATCAACTAAAACAACATAGAAATTTTATAGAAAAGCTTGTTAAATTAGAATGAAATAAAATTAATTAATGTTTATTTAATGATTATAATAAAATTTAAATAAATATTAAACTTCATAAAATTGAATATATTAAATATTAACCGAATAAAATTATATAAAATTAATATTTCAATATATTATATCATTCCATTATATATTTAATTTATAAAAATGTTATAAAGATTATTTAAATTATTAACATTATTATTAAATTTACACAAATGAGTAAAATAATAATAACCATATATATGTAAATTAAAAAGATTATATATCTAGTTTCCTTATATTAAATATATCAATATATAACAAAATCAATGGCAGTATATAAGAATCCTATAAAACTTTTAATTACTATTTTTATTTTTTTAAAAGATTATATTAATCTTACACACACACACACACATACATAAGTTCATGAATTTAGTGTTCTTAATGACTTTGAATGAGGGATACACAGATCTAATGTATATGTGTGTGCACATTATGGTGGCGTGTGTGTATGTGTGTGCGTGTGTGTATTACACACCTTATATACATATATGCATGGCTAGACAAAATATATACATTGTTTGTATTTTACACACATTACATTGGAATATATACTAACTCATTTATGGTTATACATTGTTGGTGTTAAACAAATCATATTCACATATATTATATACTTTGGACTGCTAGCGTGCGTGTTTATATACATATAACTATGTCTACACATACATAAATACAGCCTACTTTATATACATATAATTATGTCCACACACACACACACACACACACACATAAATAAAGAGATATTTCTTTTCTTCTTCTTTATTATCTAATTATATTAAATATTAAATATATAAATATTCTTTATCTAAAATCAAATAGATTGATTTTCAAACTCTTTTAGTTCTCATTTGTGTTTATAATAAAACTACTATACCTTGTCATTGGGTTAATTAAAATTTAATTAAGCTAATTATGTAACATTATCAAATTATACAGGTACTTTTGCAAAGAAAAAAAAATTGGGACGGAAAGAAAAATATTAGTTATTACCTAAGGGCCTAATATTAATATTAAATTATTACAAACTATATAATGGTGCTTTTAATTACCAAAAGGACATATATATATATAGAGAGAGAGTTAAAAAAACTCGTTCAAAACCGCCAAAATTATAAAATGGGGAGAGAACACGAACCCGGTGTTTCAAGTGGGCGTAGAAACGGGAGTAGAAGCAACGCTCTTCCCTTTGCCTCCCAGCATTTTTCTCACGGATGCAATCGGGTCAGCCTGCATTACAAAATAGAATTAACACACACACACACCACACACACACACACTCTCTCTCTCTCTCTCTCTCTCTCTCTCTCTCTCTCTCTCACAAAGAACAAAAAACCTTCACACATGTACACACTCGTACATGAGAATATATGAATAACAATACACCACACAAATACGCACGAACACGCACACGTACCTGTTTATGTGCATGTTCACACACGTACCTTTCGTGTCAAACTGGTCGTTTCTGTATTGTTAGTACCATTTGTTCCAAGCGTCTGGTTACGAGCCGCGTACAATGCATCGACGGTCATCTGCCATCCTGCCTCTCCCGTGTTCGAAGTAATCCATGGACAGAAGTACCGATGCTGATGCACCGGATCAAATTCGGTCGCACTTCCTGTCATCACAAATGTAGTGTGAACACACAGGCACGCGCGCGCACGCCCGCACACACATACACAATGATCTGGTTTCTTACTCGTACATGTGAATCAACCACACACGTAGACAAAGATACTATTGTGTAAGAACGTATGTGCGTATATATGCACACACACATACACACAAACACACGCACGCGCACACACTACAAAAACAAAGAGATGCATATAGGCCACGTATATTTTCGCATGTATGTGGTATCTGTTCTTTTAGCACATGTGTGGGCGTGTGTTGTATCTCTATCTACGCTAGGTAAACAGAAAAACATGCTATTTGGATCTGTATATATATATTTATTTAAAACTCTCAACATACACACGTATATGTGTGTGTGTGTGTGTAGAGAGAGGGTGGGAGGGAGAGAGGGAGGGAGAAAGAGACAGAGAGACCTGTGAATAGAACGGGGTCCTTCGCTTGTGGCTCCACGACGGCATGCACAACACTTTCCTGAGTGACTAGACCATCCTCGTTGCTCTCCCGGCTATGTACTGTCCCCTGTTCATCGCTTTCATGGGGAGAGCACTCCACACTCTCTGCAGAGTTCTCGTGCTTGTTCATGTAAGAAGTCTCCACTGCATTCACCGAAGAGCAGCCTTGTATTTGCACTCTAACCCTTTGGACTTCTTCCTCTGTCCATGATCGCCGTCTCGTTTCCTCTTGCTCGTTCCCACGTTGGAATTCACTTGCTCGCCTGTGTGTATGTGTCATTGCTGTACGTGTGAACGTATATATGCATACATTATGTACCTATGCATGTGTGTGTGTGTGTGTATCCTAACACCTACCTGATTCTTGGACAGTTGTTATCTTCCTTGATTCACAGTCGTTTTGACTAAACAGTCCTGGAATTGGGATATACGCTGGGAATATTCCAGGAGGATATGAAATACGAGTCGGGCGTGGACCTCCAGCTACAGTCAAGTTTAGATCCAATCCAGCTGGTTTAATCGGCTCTTCCTCCTTTCTATTATTTTCCTCTTCTCCATTATCTCCATTGCCGCTCGTACAATTGTCCGGAACTCTGGTAGTAACCATCATATGGACTATTAGCATATGTTATATATGTATACATGCATACATACATACACACTACATACATACATATATGCTATTATATCGTTACACTTAATGTATATTAATTATTATTCAATCACTATAGTACAGAAGTACCTGTTCCTATTATAACATAGTACTGTAATATATATACGTATATGAAAGTAGACACATCACATTCTTCTAATGCATATTATCATTAAAAAGAAATTGATTGCTTACGGGTTTTTCTCGCTCCCTTCGGGTTTGTTTTCATCAACCTTGGGAGCAGATGCTTGAATAGCGGCCAGAATTGCACTGATAGACATTGAAGAGCGGCTCCACGTTTGATATCTCCATAATCCAACGCTTGCATTACACAACCCACACTCTAAAACAACAGATGATGGATCACCGTGCACTGTTAAACCTTTAAAGTTTAGTGAAACCTTCGGCCCATTCTCCTGTACGTCCTCGTGGTTGTCTACAGCGTATGGAAGATGTCGTACTTCCCACCCGCATAGACTTATCAGCTTCTCTGCCTGTATATGATTATATAAACACGCACAGACACAGGTATATGATTATATAAACACGCACAGATACACAGTAATAGTATGCTATAAAAAACACACACACAGTACTTGTATGCTATAAAAATATGCATATACATATATCAAAATCAGAGACGTACCTGACAAAAAGAACTCGTATTTCTCGCGCAGTTTTTGCACAGCCTCCCCTTCTGCAGCTTCGAAGTTCTCAAAACGTGGATTCTCCGAAGATGGAGAAAGCAGATAGTTAAGCTGAGGCCCTGAATGTTTCAAACCAAATGAACTTATCAAGTTATGTATTATGTGCGTTTCTTTATATACGTATGTACATACAGCGTTAATGCTTGCTGACGATTTTATAGTAAGATACAAAATGATAGAAATTAAATAGCTTGTAACCTCTTGTAAGTTTCATGTGCTCAATAGTCGAAGAAGAAATGATGGGAACGGCGGAAAGGGTAGAAAGAGACTGTAGACGCTCATCGTAACCTTGGATAAGGTCAGGAGCAGGCGTAGGTGCAAATGCCGCGAGCTCTTCTGCACACGCGTTTCCTTTCCATGGGCACAGTGGTTTATGGGCGCTGTCTAGCTTCGCCGAGAATGCCGATCCCGCTTTTTCTACTGCACAGAAACAGTGTGTATGTGTCATATAAAATATAAAATAAGTTTCGTATTTGTTCCTAAGATGCTCAATTACTTATACTGTTGCATAACTAGTATTAATGCTATGAATTATGTAGTCTACCTAAGAGTGTGTGCGTGCGTGCGTGTTTGTACAATGATGTTGCTCTTATGTTTGTCCCTCTAGAATCTAGATGCTACTAAACTATAAATATGATTATATATGTGGATACGACTAGCCCGGGATAGATAATATAAATATAGGAACCTTGTTGTTTTGTCCAGTTATCTGGAAATGAGAAACTGAGACGTGAACCACAGACTTCGCAGGAAATCATGTCAAGGTCAACATTCACCCATCCACGTCGTGCACAAGCTACGGGAGTCGCAACCTGGGAAAGAACCGAAGTTGTCTATACTAACCATGTAAAAGTAATTTACCAACACGAACACATAGTAATGTGTACATATATTGCACGCACATACACCCATACACTTACAGAAGGCTTCCCGAACCAGCTTATGGATTTGAAGGTTGCCAAGCGTCTGAAGAGGTCATCACGATCCCATGGTCGACAGCTAGGTGCCGATGAAGTTGAGGGTGTAAGTGCTGCATTCTTTTCTGGGGGACTACCACTCAATACAAACGGACTCAGATTTTCTACGGTCCCCACGTCTCTAGCTCTTTTTGGTGGAGAAGATGAGCTGCATTAACGAAGACACAAACACACCGACAGATTATACGTGCGTGTGAGAGACAGAGAGAGCAAAGTTTAGTATAAATAAGTTATAAAATGTGTTTGCGTGTGCGTGGAAGTGTGTGTGTGCGCGCGTAGATATGGGTCATATCAAAATCATTTACATTAGAAACAGATATATAGGTATACTGCATATACCTCAATACCGTATATTTTACCGCATTAAGATCATTAAAAAGGAAATAAATAAATAAATGAATAAAAAGTACTATGTAGGATACAATAACGAAATGTCTTAAAGATTCTCAAAAAAATCAAATTTTAATCAATAAAACTATGAAAAACCCGATACCTCGCAGCCTGGAAGAGCCTGTCCATAGCCCTCTGAATGCGCTTCTCGGCATCGTCTTCCTTGTCGCTGCCCGCCATAGCTAAACCTAGAATGCACAACAGAGATTAGGGGTTTTAGTACGAACAGGACCGTACAAAAGCAGAGACCGTACGAACAGTGAAATTGTGCTTTTAGGGTTATAGAGAGCGCTAGGTTTTCTATTTCCTTTGTGCGTTTGCGGCGGCGTGGCGATGGCAGGCCCGGCGGGAGGTCCATATTCTGGAACGAGCACGCTGGCTATGGTAAGCGTCAATCCACATTGTGTGGGATTGTTAGGGTTTCTCTAGGATCTTATGGGGTTTTATGGGATTGAGCTTTTCTTTTTTCGTAGGTTATGCGAGTCTCCGCTTTCTCCGTGGGAATCGTCTATGGGGCTGTGAAACTCTCTTATTTGAAGGTAATATATGTGTGTGTGTGTGTGTGTGTACACAGTAGTGGTTTATATATTTCCTTATTAACCATTTTATTTAATGAATGGGTTTGTCCGTTACTTTTAGTACTCATGGCTCTACAATATATGCGTGTCTGAATCAATGTAGTACAATATACTTATTTTGTATATTCTACACTGTATAAATCACAGACACACGCGCACGCACGTCTTAGGGAGATACAAACCCTATCAATGATGTATATACAGATGCATAGCTACTCTAGCTACTCCCTGTCCGGTTCTTTGACCCTGTTGGATGCAACAACATATCTACTGGTCTTGCGAGCCCTTTCGCCGACTATTTGTACAATATATCTTTGCCTAACCTCTCTAGTTTGTTAAACATATATATCCGATTATGTTTGTACAGAAGTATAGACATATATCCGATTATGATAAGACTCTTTTAACATACACAGACACACACGCACACACACAAGGTGTACATAGTCAAAACCAAATAAGAGATATATTGAATTTATAATGAATTTGTTGTTTTCATGGTGCTCTTGTACTCTATGCCCGCATTTAATTGCTTTTACCAATTCAGGTGTTTGGACTCTCTCTCTCTCACACACATGGAACGTATAATACGACAGTTTTGAACTAAACATTGTTATTATATGCAGGCTAAGGCAAAGGCAGAGCGGAAAGCTGCAGCGAAGATGGCCCATTAAGAAGCACAGTTTTCGTATGGAGACGAAAGAGAGATAAAAACAGGAACATGGTTTGCAGGTTCTTGCTAATGTTTGATTTAACAATTTTGTTTTTGTTCTTCTGGGCCTTTGTCCCTTCTCTAGAATAAGCCCATATCTTCTCTTTTCATCTTATTACTCAAAGTTTATATATGTATTCCCCGTGATTTTGTGGGGGCCGTGATGACGTCTCGGTACTTAAGTGTTTAAGGTATATGGATGGGCATGGATGTGTACATGGATGGGCATGGATGGGCATCATGGAAAGCCACTTGCGCTAGTTGCAATCTGCAACTTGCAAATTGATAGTGACATGACAGAGAGTGATGTGGGATCCGCATGCATGGCAATGGATGTGTGTAGGTATGTGCATATTGCAGGTCCAAGATGCCATACTACCAATTCTCGCAACTTGCATTCGAAAAATTTCAATCAAACGCAAAGTTGACAAGTTGACGAGTGTTAAAGCGTTAACTACGGGATAAAGAAGAATATACCGATTTGTCGTTAGGAATATTCTTACGTTATCTTTTATGATCATGGGCATGTATGTTTTTCGTCCACATTCATTGGCCTTCCCCTGTTCTTAGCTACTGGCTTTTTTTCTGCGCGGCGAGTTAGGTTTCCAATCTGGTGGTTGGTTTTCGCGAAGCGCATGAACACGGAGTAGAGTATCAATCTCTTCACGATGTGCAGGGTACGTATTCTGCTTGTTCTTGGGAAGTTTTCCTCGATTTCTTGCGTATTTTCCTGAATGCGGCTTCAAAATCGCTGTAGTCTTGTAGCGTTTCTATAGGTTTTCTTGAATGCGGCTTGTTGCAAGGAGTTTTCGTTGTTTCTATACAGGAAAGCGCTGCTCTTTCTTGTGAAAGCGATGCGATTTCTTGTTCTTAAACAAGAAATCGATGCGTTTTCTTGTTCGCTCTGTTTTCTTGAATCTGAGATTTCTGTAGATGAAATCGCTTAGATTTCCTTATTCTTGTAGCGTGTCTGCGTCTTATCAGGTTTTCTTGAATGCAGCTTGTTGCGCGGAGTTCACAGGTGAAATCGCTTCGATCTCTTTGTTTCCATTCTATAGACGAAATCGCTGCATTTTGTTGTTCATACAGATGAACGCGCTGCGATTTCGTCTTCTCTTAGCAACGAAATCTCGTTCTCTGATGAATCTTTCTATGTTTCTTGCTGAGTCTGATGATCGCATAGATGAAATATCTACGATTTCGTTGTTCTTATAGTGTGTTCTCGTTAGAAACGTCTATTCTGGTTATTCTCTGTGCTTGTACTATGTTTCTTTGCTAAATTTCCGAGGTAAATCTTGCAAAAATCTAACTTTTGGTTCGCACAGCAAGGAGGGAACTTCGCGTTCGAGCAGCTAGGACAGTATTCAACCCAAGAAGGGGAAGAATCGGGAGGCAGCAACAGGCAGGAAGAGAGCCGGCAACAGGCAGTGTGGAGATGGATGCACCAGCTGACCGAAGAGGAGCTCGAGAAGCTTCCAGAAGAGATCTGGCACTACCATGTACAGAATACGGCCAACATTGCACCGAATCAGTGCTGCTCCATCCTCGTCCAGCGAGTTAGGGCTCCCGTCTCCGTTGTATGGTCCGTGGTCCGCCGATTCGACATGCCGCAGCTGTACAAGAATTTCATCCGCAGCTGTAACTTCAAAGGGGAGATTTGCGTTGGCAGCACTCGCGAGGTCATTGTTGTTTCCGGACTCCCAGCTACTTGCAGGTTCGTTTATATATTATATATGCACACACACATACGAGAAATATACATATGCACGATAAATTGCATCATGGATGTATCAACACATTCTTGAATGCAACGTTAAGTTGTACATGCATAATTCATAAAGCCACTGGCATCTAATGTGTTGTGGTCATCAAGATTTTCAATCATAGATAGTCTCATGATCTCAACTATAGGCTTGTCCTATTTGAGTCGATGAAACCGTAGGCAGTATATATGTATGTATATAACTATGTATCATACAAACATTAATGACAAAAAACTTTGTACTTTCAGCACGGAGCGTCTCGAGATTCTGGACGACGAGAACCATGTACTGAGTTTTAGAGTACTCGGTGGGGAGCACAGGCTGAACAACTACAGGTCAGTCACCACGGTACACGAGTTTGAGGTCGAAGGCAAGAAGGGCACGCTCGTGGTGGAGTCATACGTCGTGGACGTGCCAGAGGGGAACACAAAACAGGACACATGCTTGTTCACAGACACGGTCGTGAGGTGCAACCTTCAGTCTCTCGCACACATGACCGAGAAGCTCCATACTTCTCAAAAGGACATCACCGCACAGCAGTCACAGGTTCGTGAGCTCAGGTGAACTCTTCTTTTTGTCAAGATTTGCAAGAATATTCCTTTCTTTCCTTCTCTGGTTTTCTTTCTGTTAGACAGGAACTGAGTGAAAGTGTGAAGGAGGAGTGGCTGCCCCAGGTTCTTATGATTTTATTTTGTACTTATCGTGGTTTGCTAATGCAATCTATCTTCTATATATACACACACTTCTTATATATGTGTGTACCTGAGGATGAGGATGAATCTTTCTTTGGGATCGATATCCACTGATTCGTTGCTTCGTCATGTGGTATGTTTTTAATGCACACACACACACACACACCTACAATACACACTGTAACTATCTGTGTCACTGATTCTTTGCTTGTGTCCGTTTGTTCTAGGTCAATAACGTAAAGATTCTGTTCATGTCTGTATTTTGCATTCGACTTTTTTTCGAAACTAATTTTATATTGTTTTTGGAATGCTTCTTTTTTATTCATGCGAATATGGTTTTGTTCAGTCTGAATCGTGGCCTGCTTATCTACCTTACATTTGGTCTGCACTTGGTTTACCATAATAATCATCATTAGTACTGTATTGATCTACATATTGTTAACAGCCGCATTAGTAACAGTGGTAGAATCACATTCCTGTTTTTAACACGAAGCAATAATTATGTTATTTAACATTATTAACTCGGCTAGATTAAATCTAACGACCCATCATATACGTATACATGTGTGTACATGTGTTTTCTTGGTAATATACAAATACCAACATGTATTCACTAAACTAACCTTATACTGTTATACATTCACATATGATACATTGGAGTCTTTCTGCATACATACATGCAGATATATACACATGCATGCCCATGCATGTATGCGTACGGAGATATACCTTTTATTTGGTCAAAAGAAGCATGCTAATCTATACACATATATTACATGTAGAGATAGGTTGTATGTATTATATAAATATGATATATGGACAACAAAGTCCAGCTAGGAGCTAAGGACAACAGAATTTGGCATATTCCCAAGAATCATAACATAAGAGCTATACCAAAAGATAAATATATCTATTGACTGCCTGCCATTGAAGGAGTACACACGCACTCCAACCAATCACACACAAGTTTTATTTAATAAGTATTATTTGATAAATATACATATATATTATTTTATAGTTAAAAAAAAGAATAGAAATTGTTATACTTATCTTTTACTACTGTAGCAATGGGCTTTCCTGGAGGCTGTCGAGGAAGCTTTTCCCATTAATAAGTTTAGTTGTTAAAACCATCACATCATGCTTCATGGATTCCTGGAGACAAAGGAATCCCATATCATTAAACTATATATTATTAAATTTTAATTATATAATTAATACATTAAGCCGAACGTGTATACATTATACATTAATCAGTAGATACATTGCATTCTATGTCAGTAGGTAGTTAAACAATTATTACAAAAACAAAGGAAAACAATTATATACCCTTAATTTGTAATTAAACTTGTTTAACATATGCACGATTCATTGTAAGATGTATACATTAAATAAACGATATATATTATAGTGTATACATCGTATTATTTTCAAATTGAATGACATAACGTATAACATATATTATACAACTTGACTATACTTGTTCAAACAGTTTAAAATATAGAGTACACATGTATACAAATGTAGCAATTTATAAATATAATATAATTTAAACATGCATGAGTTTAATTAAATAATTTGTAATTTAAATAAAACTTATTATTAATTCTTATGAACTACACGTAATCTGATTAACAACACTATATTACTTAAATTATTCTATATATGTATATGTACATAAGGATTGCAATTTGTACACTACCATATGACGTACAATAGTATTATAAGTACATAAGCACACACACACAACTTCTTGTGCATTATATGACATAAATATTACATATTCTAAGTATGCTATGATTAGTATAGAGTTTAATATTAATGAATCATAATAATATATAATATACATAGATGGTTTAGGATATGCTAGAACGATGTGTTTTTATTTTATTATAGAGTATATAATAATAAATATTGAACATGCTTTCAACCCTTAAGCATGTACATATATTTATATATATAATAGATAATAGCAGTGCACAATTATATATAGTGGGATACCTATTTAGACTATTAACAGAGAATATATTCTTAATTATATATAATAGAAGCTTCATATGCATTATAAGTACTACCAAAGCAAGTGAAATTATATATTCTTCACCACCTTTAATACTTTAAATATGTAAAAGATAGATATGCTCTATGTTCAGATATTTAAAAGTTAATGGAAAGGATTGATATGACACACATTGTGTGTGTGTGTGTGTGATGTGTATATACCTGTTTACTTAGAAAGCGAAGTGCAGATATTTCCGCAAATGTGACCCCTCCAATAAACACAACCAGGACTAATGCAGGGCGGCCATCCACACATACCATATTTAGTAGTGAAATATACAAACATAAACATATACGCATGTGTGTGTGTGTGTCTGCGTGTCCGTGTTATCAATATGAACTCACTTATTAGTAGCGTCTGATAAATTATTCATAGATGTTGAACTTCGCCTGGATCCCTGTTAGAAGAAAACCATTATATATATATATATATATAGAGAGAGAGAGAGAGAGAGAGAGAGAGAGAGAGAGAGAGAGAGAGAGACCTGTGTTTCTTCGAAAGTCGCACCTGGAAGCAGCTTCATTATATCTTCTATAGACCGCCTGAAAATTCCATTTACATAAATTACCCAACACAGTGCATGTGTTTTGTTGTGTGCGTGAGATAACTTACCAACTACCGGTGAGAGCATGCTGTACTAATCTGATACTCAGTGGAGCATAACCAGAAAATACGTAAGAAATGTCCCTCGGACTGCAAAAGAATAACAATATTTATAAAATTGTATATAAAAGTGTATGTGTGTGTGTGTGTGCGTGTGTGTGCGTGTGTGTGTGTATGGTGCATGCGTGCTTATATACATACACATACATGCACATGTCGTTTATATACACATGTATATTTTAAATGCTTACTTTGAATCATCGTGTTCACTTTCAACAAGTTTCAGACCTCGTTTAATTTGCAACCAATTGTTCTTCGATTCCTGCAAACATAATTAATTATTAGCTTAAAAAGATAATTAATTAGCTTTTAATATAACTAAAAATAATCTTCATAACAATTAATTTCTTAAAACATGCCTGTCTTTTCAAGAGGCCTGCTCTTTCCAAGTTGTTGATGAAGAACAAATTCTCATATCCGTAACTTTGTACAAGTTCCCTCCTGTATATAATATTTAGAATATCAACATAATAAGTTCAGTAACATATATATACATATCTCCCTATATATACACACAAACATACATACCTAAGTATAATGTGGTATATACACATATATGTAACATTTAGTTTATGCATACATATATCCACACAGACACACACATATATAATGCACATGCATATGAATGTACGCAGTTTAGCAGAATAGTGGATGTATGCCTCACTATATGTTCAAAGTCATACATTTTCAGCACACACAACAAAATTTACCTCTATAAACTATCTACATTCTAGGTTATAATTATATATCTAAAAGAATGTGCACACCTGAAATAATCGAAGTGCTTCTTCGGTAAACCATTGTTTACCACAGAAAGCATAACCAGCAACCTCAAAACGCTTATTAATGGTTCTTGTTTATGTATCATCTCTTCAATATAATCGTGACAGCTGCAAATATATTTTAAATATGTAATAATAAATAAATAAATAAAAAACTAGTAAATATCAAGTTACATAATGAACAGACGTATATCCTATGTGTACGGAAATAGAACTGCGTGTGTGGTGTGTGAGAGAGAGAGAGAGAGATTACATATCGTATTCCTGGCCTTCCACAACCGTTTGCTCGAAAATCAGCCGGTTCATAAACGAGCGTTTTTGAGGTAAAACGTTGTTAAAAAACTGTGTAATCCCAATTGTCGCTAAACAAAAGATTCATTGATTAATACTACGATAGTCTATTAGATATATATAACGCTTAGAAACCATTATATAACCTATATATGCTTACCGTCATTTCTGGAATCTCCTTCATCTTTTGAAACAAACTTCTTTACGTCTGACAATTCTTGCTTCTGCAAACAAAAGGAATAATAATTTAACTAGTATATAGAAGAACCTGACTGACACTCTCTTCCCTCCACCCTCTTTGTGTGTTTGTGCGTGCGTGTAATGTACTCACATTAGTTTTAACACCCGTGTAGTCTTCCTTAATCATTGTGGCCTTCTCATGAAGAATCTGTAAACCAGAAAACGTGTGTTGTATGGGTGTCTGGTGTGTGTGTGTGTTTCTCAAAAAGCGTATAATCAGTACAACACACTATATGATACACTGGTATAGATGATATGACGTTTATAAAATAGGATATTATATAATATATGATGTGAAAATATAGTATAGCTCTAGTATATACTGCTTATACCATCAGTATATTGTATATATAGAATATCCCCCGCCTAACACTCCAAAGTTAAGGTCTCGAAGGTCTCTGTAATAACTTGTCACTGCAGTAAACCGAGTCATTAAATGCAAACACACACACACACACACACACACACACAACCTGGAGTTAAGTGCGACCTTTTCGTTTTTTACACCTTGGGATCCAACGACTGTGGGATCCACTTCAACAAATCCATTATTTATACCTATAAACTACAAAAGGAAAAAAAATATTTACTTGTTAATGGATTATATGATATGTAATATAGTACGTATTACATTACTTACTCATTTATAAATACGAAGACATCATTGTGCCCACATGCATGCATGTACACCTCTCTCTCTCTCTCTTACACACACACGCACACACATATTAATAATGTATTTCTTATTTATTCTACCTCGTCAATCACTCCCTCGTATGTTAGCTGTGAACACATCGGAGTAACCATATCCACTCTTCAACAAACATTATTAAAAGACATTATTACAATCTCGTTAAAGCGTATTATAAGTACCTGTCTATCAATGAGTATTAACGTGTCGATTTGCGGTTGCTCTCCTGCAAAGAATCAGAAAACTAATATATGTGTACATGTATACATGTCTGTGTATGTATGTATGTACATGTGTAAACAACTTACAGAAGCGTCCAAAGCTTGTTCTTCTTGCATTTTCTTTAGAACCTCATATACTTTCTTTGCAGCATTTCCCTTTCCCTTTATATTTGGATGAGGCCAAACTGTGCCT
>PUQB01001009.1:0-60440 GCA_003024785.1 Selaginella tamariscina
TGTGGGGACTAATCTAGATGAGCATTTGCGGTTGGTGGTGCCTTCGGTCTTCATTCCACGCTTCCTCCACGCTTACCATGACTCTCCTGTTCTTGGTGGGCACATGGGACATTGTCATGTGATGGAGAAGCTGCGCAGATCTTTCTATTGGCCACGAGATGTGATTCGGTATGTGCGTAGTTGTGTGTGGTGCCAAGCTCGCAATACTCCTCCATGTACTTTGGAAGGATGATTGGAGTCAATTGCAGTTTCTCGTCCATTTGAGTTAGTGACATTTGATTTGATGGGACCTTTTCCGCGGTCGACTGCTAGCAATAAGTACGTTATTATTGCTTCTAACTACCTAACTCGTTGGGTAGAAGTTGGTGCTCTTGCTAGTGCAACTGCTTCTGCTGTTGATTAGTTTCTCCTTAATCGGGTCGTGTTTCAGCATTTTTGTCTGGAGCGAATCCTCTCGGACAATGGTTTTGCATTTATGGTCGAGGCATTTCATGTCTTGACATCTCGATTGGGGATACGCCACACTTTCACAAGTGTTTATCATCCTTATACAGATGGGTTGGTGGAACGACTCGTTATGACCTTCAAGGGGATGATTGTGAAATATGTGAACTTTCAACATTCGGATTGGGATGGTTATTTACCATCTCGCCGATATGCTTGTGTCACTAGAGTACAAAGTTTTGTTGGTACTTCCCCATATAAGCTCTTGTATGGTCATGATCCGGTGTTGCCGACGGAGTTGGGTCTGCCTTCTTGGTTGCCACAAGCTAATGATGCTAGGTCATGGGATTGATATTTGATGAGCATTCTTCCATTGGTTCGTGCGGAGTCAACAGAACACTTGGGGCGTGTACAAGTATGACAATAACAACGTTACAACTTGCATCATCGTCCTCCTGCAGAGTACAAGGTTAATGAACTGGTGTTGATTCGTTTTTTCAAACTTATGGTATGTGGTTTAGCTAAGAGTCTCCTTCCTTAATGGAAAGGATCATATCGAGTGCTACGGCAAGTAGGACCACAAGTTTATGAGGTGCGGCATGACATGCAACCTGATCCTCCGAAGACTGTACATGTGCGACGATTGAAGCGTTTTGTACAACAAGAACAAGTTGTGCCGCCTACTAATCCACCAGTGTCTCTTCCTGATGTTCTTCTAGATCCGGTCCCATCTACCAGAGAACCCTAACCAACTTACTTCCTTTCGAGAGGAGGGATGATGTAAGATCCACGTGTATGGCTGCATGTGCACATACTATTATTAGTGTAGTGAATTTTAATAGCCGTCGGATTGGTTTTAATCTGGACCATTCGCTCTTGTATATAAGTAAGGTTTCTGGACTAATGGATATATATATATTTTATATTCTGAGTTTTCACACACCTTATATATTTTATATTCTGAGTTTTCACACACCAAAATTTACGACCAGACGCACAATAATTAGTGTAAAATTTAGTTAAACACAATTAAATTTTGGGGCTGATCAAGTTCACCAGTATTTAATGCTGCCCGAACCCCAAATTCAATTAATATTTAATAAATATAATATTAATTAAATATGTATATATTAGGTTGTAAAAAAGAGCATATATAAATGGAATATATTCTTCTGTTGGTTTGTATAATATGAGATTATGACAATAAAAACACTATTCATTTAATGTAAGATGAGGTGTTACTATAGAAAAAGATGTTATTCATTTTATTAAACATTAGAAACAAAAGAGGTTTTAAATGGCATTTTTATTTAAAGCATTTAAATTTTTTATCAGGTAACAAGAAATAACAAGTTTCTAATATATCAAATGTGTGTGTGTGTATACACACATACACACACACACACACATATATAAAGATTTATAATTTAAGTTATTTAAAAAATTAAATGCAAGATTTAAAAAATTAAATTTAAGATTAATTTAAAGATAATCTTTATATACACTTGATGTGGGTGGTATTATCCAACACTAAGCATATGAAACAGTCGAGATTGATTACACATAAATAATATTTCTAATATATACTATTTCAAAAGAAAGATTTAATTTAATCACAATATACTCACACATATTTTAGTTATTATTTTACATATATAATTAAAAATATATAATTAAAAAATACCACACACTTGCACACTTGAATACACACAGGCTTATATGTTCTTATGATTTAAGAATTACCATATTAATTCTAAATAAGATATTATTATACTCAACAAATTAAAAAACACAACAAAGTGAAAAGCATTTCATATTATTAATTTTAAAATTTTAAAAAAGAAGTTAAATTAATAAACTTTTAATTACATTTTAATCCCATTTAAATTTAAATATGAAAGTATATATGCATTACTCTTATTTTTAATTCTTCTTTCATCCTTAATATAGTATTATAACATATCATATTTGAAAACCATTGTGACACTCATATTCTCTTATAATATGCAAATATTTTCTTTATTAAAATATTATTATAATTTAAAAGGAGCAATTCAAAACTTAATTAGAAGGCTTTCTTAAAAAAAGAGACTCAAAATAAAAATAGAATTAGAATAAGATTTTAATGTTCAATTACCGTCTCTTTTATTTTTTATTATCTATAAACGCATGTTCACACCATAAAGAAGAATATATAAAGTCTGTGATAATTGAATAGATAATTTGGTATAGATAATTGAATTGATGCACAAATATCTCATTTGATTTATTACAAAGGCATGGAAAAGCTCAAGGATGACAAAAGTGCTGTATACAAAGCTCTCAAACCTCAAGTAAGATGGCTTAACATATTAGAGAAGCTGGCAAAGGATGGAATCTCTCGTGACCACGACCAGTGCAAGAAAAAGTGGACCAGTTTATACGATCACTAGAAACAGGTATTTCTTTTTCATGTAACAAGTTTTACAAGTTTACAATAGGTGAAGGACTACCTCAAGCGTTCAGGTTCAAGTAGCTTAGAGCAATAAACTGGGTTGGACCTCATCAACATTCTCACTTGCAGCTTCAGAGTCCACAAGGAGAAGTGGTGCTACACCTGTTTTACAACCAAACACTCTACAAATAAAAAACAACGACAAATGTGGAAAACAACTTGAAAATGTACTAGTCTATCTCTTCAAAGTGTTCCCGGAAGAACTTTAGAAGACTTCCTGATGACTTGCGCTCATGTGGAGTCAAGTGTTCATATTGCTCGAAGCTAATTGAACCTGAATGCTTGAGGTAGTCCTTCACCTATTGTAAACTTGTAAAAACTTGTTACATGAAATAGAAATACCTATTTCTAGTGATTATATAAACTCGTCTACTTTTTCTTGCACTAGTCGTGGTCGCAAGAGATTCCATCCTTTGCCAGCTCCTCTAATATCTTAAGCCATCTAACTTGAGGTTTGAGAGCGTTATATACAGCACTGTTGTTGTTCTTGAGCTTTTTCATGCCTTTATAATAAATCAAACGAGAGATTTCTGCATCAGTCCAGTTATCTACACCACAAGTTTAAGATACGTAAAACACTCTCTTGATTAGTTTACCCATTGGACAAGTATATTATCGTTTGTCACTTGTAAATATTTGTTAACCTCCTCGTATGCTATAGCCGGGGTCTCTGAGCTTTATATATGAATATGGTTTTAACTTCAGATGCAGGGATGAACCATCGGAGAGTAATTTTTTGGATAGGTATGGTACTAGTAGTAGGTTTGTTGATTTTGAAGCAGCAACAAGATGCCTCAAGAAGAAGACTGAAGCACCATCGCCAAGCCAAGAGCAGCTGTTGTAAAAAAGTTAAGGCAAGAAGACGAAATGCAAGTGTCCACGGAGCTTGCAGTTCTCTACTCAGTTGTAACTCGGAGTAGTGAAGAAGCATGAGAATGGTGGGTGAAACCAAGAAGTGCGACGTGGTTCAATGTGTTCCTGATGGAAAGCTTCGACGATCGTAGATGGAGGAGGCATTTTAAGATGACCAAGTCGACTTCTTTGCCCTTGCAGACCATTTGAGACCAGCCATCAAGAGAAAGGACACAAGCTAGAAGAGCGTTACCTTATCACATTCAAGTTGTTGCTGCTTGTATAGGCTTTTCAAGGGAGTTGACTACTTGGAGCTCTCTGAGAAGTTTGACATTGGAGAGAGCATAGCTATGTACATTGCCTGGAGCACATGTGAGGCAATTATCCAAATATTTGGTTATGTGGTACACTGGCCAACTAGAGATGACTTTAGAGAGGTTCTAACAGGCTTTAGCAAGGAGACTCGACTTCCAAATGGATGTGGCATCATTGATTGTACACATTTTGAGATCTTGCAGCCGAGCGTAGATGGAAACGACTACTATGATTGCAAATGTAGATTCAAGTACTTTCCTTTCGACATATCTCATGACTGAAGTATGGCTTTTATCAGTATAACGATGCAAAGAATTGTTGACTCGAGGAAGAGGTTTCTCAACGTCAACATTGGATTTCCAGGTTTTGCTCACGATGCTAGAGTTTGGCGTAACAATCGATTCTACTCCAAAGCTTCCCGAGGCGAGGTACTTCAGGCTCCAGTCATGGATATATCAGGAATGCTTGTGAAACCATACATTCTTGGAGATGGAGCATATCACCCGTCCTCGTCCGAGAGCTATTCAAACTCTATCTCTACTACAGCAAAACTTCAACATTAAACTTTGCAGCACTAGTTGAGCAGGCATTCAGATTGTTGAAAGGCAAGTTTAGATCAAGATCATCATGCAACCGAAGTACATTCCTCGAGTCGTTTTGGCGTGTTGCATTCTTCACAACTTACTGATTAACTTCAAGGAGGCTGATTTGTCTGGAGAGTTGATTGAATTTGCTGATGTGATAACAGCCGAACATGAAGAAAATGCAGCTCTCTCTCAACTTGATCGAGGCCAGAATGAGGAAGACTTTTGTAGAGGAGAGGTGTTGAGGAATCATTTGGCTCAATACTTAGCTGCTTTATAAACCGGTAATAAGCTTTGCATGATCAAGTATCCAGTTTCTGCTCTAGTTTCTATCCAATTTCCAGCTGGTTCATGCGAGAAGGCAGCCAAAGCTACATCTGTATGCTTTTCTCGTCACGTTGTCCAAACTCGTTTAGAAAACACAGTGAGCTTCGTAAACATGAAGGCAAGTTCACAATTGCTCATGGAAAGTCGAGCTCTAGGAGCGATGGTAATACTCCCATGTGTGTGTCGGAGAGTCCCAAGTCTTAATTGTGATATATTGGTGAAAGAAGTGGACATTGAAACTTCCTGGACATACTGTATCAAGGACTGGTTCTTGGAGCTTCAGAGTCAAAGCTCATGCAAGAGCTTGGTTGGCAAGTTTGGCAGCATAGGGATGCTAAGTTAGAATGCCTTTCTCCAACGGGAACAAGTTTACATCGGAGATAACAAAGGTCGACTGGTTTTATGAGGGGGAAGGAAACGTCTTGTAGACAGAACTTTAAAGAGCAGATGATGGAGGAGAATTCAGAAGAGTAGGTTGTTCCTTGGCTTTGCAAAGTTTATGAAAGTCTTGGTCTTGGTCTCAAAAACGGACATGGTATCTTCATCACCGTGTTGTTGACAAATGTATCTGACTTGAAACGAGCGGCCACAACCCGAGCATGCAGTTGTCTCCCTTGCAAAATCCCAGCTTTGCATAGGCATCCAAGATGACAACAAACGTGAACTCAATTGGTGAAATGCCTTCGAGTTCCATCTTCCGAAACAATGTGGACATTGTGAAACGTAAGCCGATATGAGAGCTGTCCATGGGACCACCGTTTTCATGATTGATTTCTCTACAGAACCTGGAGTCAAGAACGTTCGTGTATAACTCTACCAACATACAAAGCTTCCATGCTAGCACATGTATTGATAAAGGCTGGTGCGTGCTGTCTGGTTTTGTGCCTTATAATGAAACACTTCACCACGTAGATTTGAATTTAAATTTGAGTACTAAGTAGAGAACAACTAATGTAAATTGGTCCTAATATAACTTTTCATAAGTGTAGCTTAAGTTTCTTGTGTGTTAACGCAAAAAACTTAAGTCAAATATATTGAGTCCCGACAAAAAGAGGGCTTCCGGGTTGGACCCGGAATATTCTAAAGAATCTACCAGAATATTCTTAGAATATTCCTAAATATTCTTAGAATTTAGGATTTTGGCTCAGTCGGCAATTAACAACAAAAAATATTTAAATCATAGCCATGTTTATACTGTATTATTAAAGTTTTATTTCAACACCAAAGAGTACAATTCAACACTTGTCACTTCTTCTTACGATTGAGCAATGCTGCAATTCGTGAACCACCAGTCCTACTTGACGTCGCTATTGTTGGGTTGGGATTTCCTCTGGCTGGATGTTCTCTTTAATCCTGTTCATAGCAATTCTCCCGAGCTCAGGGTTCTTCTCAGTCCCAACAATGTTTCTCCCAGCTCGATAGCTGCAAGCATTGAGGACCCCGTACCACTGCCTATATCCCAGATAAGATCACCTGGCCGGGTGAGTCGTTCTATCACGAGCTGCATCAATCGAGTGCTCTTCGGTTGGTAGTCCATCCTGCATGTGAAGATAATGGTAAATACTTAAATTGTTGAAATGAAATGCCTACCATGGTTCTTGGAACCGCTCAGGATTATCAACAAGAATTGTTGATGACAAACGCAGATTATCGCGCAATCCTCTAGATGCATCTTGGAAGACAAGAAGGAGCAGGATGCTCTCCTGTTAAAACATCAAAAATCATTAATGAACTTCATGAATAAAGAAAAAAGTACCTTCATCTTGTTGCGGTAGCCCCAACCACGCCCTCTGTAGATGTAGTACGTTGCAGCAAGTTGAAGGTCCACCACACTTGCAGCTCGGACAACTTGATCCCAGGTGTTTGCTGCAGCAAACACAACCAACCAACCATTTGCAGCCATATGCATACCTGCAAACTGGAGTGCTTCATCGAACTTCACTGGATCAAGGTAGAGGTATGGCGTATCACTCGTTGTATTTCCTGGCAAGGTCCCATTTGGAAGGTCGAAGATCACCAAGTTGAAACCATATTCTCCCGCAATATGCTGGTAGCGAGTCTGGCTGTCAGCTGTATGGTACCTGGCCACCTGTGTCTGAACTTTTCTATAAGGAACCAGTCTAGCGTCAGGAACCTCCTCTTCCTTCTCATCCGTGAGCACGGCCTGTTGCATCTCCTCGATGTCATCAATCGCCAAGAAATTATCACCTCGAGTTGTAGCAAGTGAAGGGACGAATGTGACCAAGTCATCCTTGATGTCCATGGTTCCCTGCGATGGTAGCACTTCAGATAAATTGAATAAGGCAGCTGGTCGCGAGTAGTGGAGGTGCCAGCTACTGTATCTGAGGTCTTCTTTGACTGCTGCACAGGCTGACGCCGCTTTGCCTTGGCCTTTGTCTTCTTAATGAAGTCGACCTCTGCCGGATCCCATGAGATGCATGGGAGATCTTTTGAGTGTTCATTGTAGAGATCCTTCTCCCATGTTGGTGGTTGCCCAGGTGGATAATCAAGCCAGAACGGTACGTTACACGTTCGAACTCTGTCAGGCCAGATCTTGTCTTCGACCACATGTGTGGTGCTTCCATGTAATCTGACCAGAATACCATAGTCTGTGTGTGAGGCACCTTTCTCGCTGCGACATACCTGTAATGAACATATAGTAGTGTCAGAATGTAACAATGTCAAGAAGATCATCCTTACCTCCAAATCATCCTTCTTGCTGTCTCTTCGTGTTCGAGGAACTCTTTCGGCTCTATGGAGTAAGTGAACTTCACACACTCATGGAATGGCTGGAACATCACGTTCTTGCATTTTACCCGCACTTCATCGTACCAAGTCGTGAAATCTGTAACCGGCCTGGTCCACTCGCCATCCTCGATGAGTCCCGTGAGAATCTACTGCCTCCTCTCTGATCGCTCGCCAATACAAATCGATAGTAAACCACCTTATCCACTCCTTATCCTGAACACCCGGCAATCCAAGTGTCTCTTGCTCTCTCTTCAGATCGAGACGTACCAGTTTATTGAAGTACATGATTCTCGTCTCGTTTGGAATTCTCGCCCTTGAAAGCGCGTACAGCTTTTCCAACCCCATCCATCTGCATTGTTTCCATGTGATTTGGGTCACCTTGTCGAACCACTCTTCACCCAATGCAGGATCGATGATGGCTAAGATCTTCATCATGCGCTTGTCATGCTTAATGTAGACCTGTTGTTGCTCCTGGTATTTGTTGCCTTTGGATGCCCTTGCAGCCTTCTCAAGATCATCCTCAATCTCACTCTGTAATTCACAGACGTAATCAACTAAGTAATATAAGTGTGAGACGTGGTACCTCAAAAAAATCTTTGCACAGATCAAATTCGGAAGTGGATGCCAAGCTTGTTGTCCAGTGCGCTTTCCTTCCACTTTCTTATGTCATCTCGTTCCTTGTCACTGAGCCTGGCCAAGATCTTCGCTGTGCCCTCCTCACTGGTGCAACATGTCTTCACAGATAGCAGAAGATGTGGCAGTGTGGTTTGCACTGCCGTTGCGGAGGAACTGCATATTTGAAAATCTCGAAGTTAGTTAATCCTATGATCTAGAGGTCACTATGTTTACCTATTAATTTGCTGAAACATTGTCACAAGCTGAAGATTATCCATGACCCCAGCACGGATGAAGCCTGAACGCACTCTCACTGCCCACTGATTCTTATCTTCCGTGTCTTCTATGTACAGCTTCTGAAGCACCTTTAGCCTGTGATTACCATCCCAACAGATGAACTTCTTCATCGAAAGCATTGGTGCCCATTGCCGGAACATGTCAGACTGAAGCTCCTCCTCAAAAGCCAAATGCTGAGCATACATCGCTTCATCGCTTCTCAATGCTGCCAGATCTGCATCTGTCATGGGGTCCCCAACTTGAAGGATGAACTGAGTGGTGTTGCGCAAATAACCAACTGCCTTCTTGAAACTCCTAGTCAAAGATTCCAGATCCGCTGGATTGACTCTCCGCACCTTTCATTTCCCAATTCGGCAAATAGGGACATCCGGTGCCTCTCCATATTCTCGGATTGTGATCTTCGCGAGAAGACGCACTGCACTCTCCGAATGCATGCTGGCTGCAATGTTGTAAACTTCCTCATTATCTGGCACTTCTGCTTTACCCTTCTTCTTCTTCTTAGCAGCCTCTGAATCTCCAGCAGCTTTGCGTCGTCTCTTTTGTTCTTGGGTTCATCCTCTTCGTCACTCGACAAAGTCACTGCGCATGAGGCTTGTGTGCCTTCTGTCTGCTCCTGTGTCTCCTGTGGTAAGACATCATCCTCAACTTCTTCAACAAAGTCTGATTGTTCTTGTTGGGGTTGAACTACATCCTCTTGCTCTCCTGACCAGTCCTGCTGGCTTGCCTGTTCAACTGGAGCATCACTTGAAGGTCCTTGTTCCTGAACCACAGCCAGCTTCCTACTTCCTCTCCCACGACCCCGACGCCCTCTCTGAATTGCAGCTCTAGCTTCTGCTTCTCTCTCAGTAGGCTCCTTCATCTTCTTTTCTTGTAAACGTTGTGAAGAGCGCATCTACAAAAGCAATAAGGTTTAACAAAAAACTGTAATAAATGTTCAAAGATGTTTAATAAAAATAAAAAAACATACTAGCCCTCACAGTCGGCGTGCCGACTGAGAGAGCAGTTGCTGTAAGTCCCAGTCGGCATGCCGACTGGGCCTGGCATCAAAGGGAGTCCCAGTCGGCATGCCGACTGGGCCTGGCAACAAAGGGAGGCCCAGTCGGCATGCCGACTGGGACTGGCAACAAAGGGAGGCCCAGTCTGGGACTGGGAACGAAGCAAGGCCCAGTCAAAATGCTAGGTGGGACTAGAACAGTCAACCCTAGTCAAAATGCTGACTGGGGCTGGAACAGTCAACCCGGTCAAAATGTTGACTGGATCTGGAACAGTCCACCCCAGTCGGCCTGCCGACTGGGACGGACAACGAAGTCAGTCCGAGTCGGCAGGCCGACTCGGATTTCTTGCAACTGTGAAGAGATGTAAAAAGATGAACAGATCATGAAGAGATCATGAGCAGATCATGAAGAAATCAGAAAATACTCACCCCCTCAATGGAAGCCTATTGTGATTAATCCCTGGAGCCACACTTGCTCCACGCTATGCCCCCAAATGAGCCCCTGCTCCACGAAAACCTAGCCGCCCTAGCTGCCCTAGCCGCCCTAATTGCAAAACCCTAGCCGCCCTAAATCAATTAAAAACCAACCTAATTTCTGTAAACATATTGCATGCATGATCGCCACTTGTACATAGTAAAACTTTTTAATTTACAAAAAACCTACCCAGACGCAGTAAATTAATTTCACTCTTCTACCCAGACGCACGCAATTAATATTATTTTTAATATTTGTCAATGAAATGATTGCCTCACGACTAACAAACACATTAACCATCGTGTGTAATATGTTCATTGTCTTTGAATTTTAACTTTTGTTTGTTCCATTTTTGCTACATGGCAAGAATCAGCTACAATGGTGTTGACAAGGACTTCCCTGCAGATGAAGATGGTATTGCATTTGTCTTTGAAACAGATCTCAGGTCTGCATTTGACATTCCACCTTGGCAATCTTTTAAAGTGCTGCATTTGATGTCTGTTGTTGGTGGAGATGCTGCGAATGTTGAGGTAGAACCAGAAGGGGCAAGAGCTAGCAGTTTTGTGTATTACACACTTCTTCCTTCCAAAGGACCACTATTCCGGTTGGAGACAACAGATCGGGACAATTCTATGGTAACAATACTTCGCAATAGTCAGAGATGTAGGATTGGGAAGCAACTGGTGGTCTCGTCATCGATTCAGCAAGTTGCTGAGGTCCCAGAAGATTGCAACGGAAATGTGATTTACGAGTTGCCAGCACACGAAACAATGAAGGACAAGTACAAAGGGATGAATAGGAAGGATGGGTGTGATTACTGGACTCAACGCTGCACAACACATTGGAATGTTCCAGCTCGTGTTAGTCGCAGTTCATGTATTGGCCACATGAAATGCGTAAAGGAAACATGTCCGTTCATCAGCTTCAGTAAGAAAGCAAATGACTGCCAATTTAAGGGCACCAGTTATCTTCAGATGGTAGAGTGCTTGGAATGAAGTGTGTGCATTGCAACAATGAGCCCCTTCTAGTGCAGACATGCTCCGTTGTTGCATATTACATAATTCCAGATGATATCACATGCACGAGGCTTTTCATCCATCTTGGAGAACATCAACATCCACGTAGACCACCCGAATCCATGGTCTCTAAAGACAGAGCTAAGGAGACAATCAACAAAGCAGTCGCTGCAACCCCAAGAACTAATCAACGTGTCATAGAGTTTCAAGCAGCACGCAATATAATTTTGGAAAAACTGGTAACAGATTCTGGAGATGTATCATACGACAAGGTTCTGTCAGATCTACTACCACTCACAAATCACCGCCGGTAAGCAAAAAAATTATTATTTCCTTTTGGAGATGCTTAACCTTTCCACTGTAGAACAAGAGAATGGATATCTCAGGCTAGAACAAGAGACACTCGTTTCAAAGAAGGTTACGAAGGACTTCTGCAGTTAAAGAAGAAGCTATCAATCCCATTCATACATGTTATCCACATACCCGGAATGGACCTCAACGGAGCTGAAGAGCAGCCTTTAATCTTCAAAATGACGGTTGCCGGCCCAGGATCCGGAATAGACTACATTAGAAGGTGTCAATCTGGAGGTGATCTCGAACAGCAGTGGGTGGTGCTAGACCACACATATCGTATTGATGATTGGTGTACACTGGGAATACATCTCTATGATCCATTGTAAGTATTAACATATCTATGTTTTAAAATACTTACTAATATAATGCACTTATGTTTGTGTAGTTTAAGGTCGATGGTGACACTTGCTTATGGTGACATGATCAGGGAGGATAGTGTGGCGGTGATCAAATTTTTGAACACTATGCTTCAAGTGTGCAGCAAGCAAGGACTTCATAATGTGAACTTTGCGGGGTTCATGTCAGATGAGTCAGGTGCAATTTGGTTAGCATTGCGTCAAGTTTTCAACAATGGGTCAAAGATGAAGGAAGAGAAAGGAGTTGTTTGTTCCATTACATGCAGTCAGTGCGTCAAGTTACAAAGAAGTGGATACTTGAGGAACACAGGGAGGAGCACATGAACCTTGCACGCTCATGGCCTGCAGCACTAACCAACCAAGATAAGTTGGAACGACGAGTAATGTTGGAGTCATTTTGGGAAGGCAGGTCCAGTAACGTTAGCGCTTTGCAAACATGGCTGTCATGGTGGGCAAGACATGAAGATCATATTTCCATGACAGAGATAATTGACTTGACAGAAGATGGTGTTGCGAATGTGCCTACCACTAACAACTCCGAAGTTGTTCATGCAAGAGCACGAAGAGCAAGGCTGACGAAGCGTGTTCCTTTGTTGGAGGCAACAATGTTAGATTTAACAGATGCTGTTTTCCAAAGTGCAAAGGTCAAGGCATCATTTGAAGGGAGATATTCAGGCACAGGTCCTTCCATGGAAACTCTTCTGAAACGTGCACAGCAGAAACTTTCAGCGGGAAAATCAGTGTCTCCAACAACTTTTGCAAATCTTGTTAGTGATGAAGAGCATCTTGCAAGTCCAGAGTTTGCCTCTACAACAAATGTTCGTGTTCGAACCGTTCGTCAACCGTCAACTGGGGACCATGGGATTGATGCGCTTCGTACACATAGACATGACACACAATATGCAGAACAAGTCATCCCAAATGCACGCAGGAAAAAACTCAAGTTTCAAGATGTCAATGTCACTGAAAGAGAGACGTTGATGACTCAGTGGGCCATCAGACGCATTGGGGAGGCAAGTCAGGTGAAATGTCTAGGTCTCACTCAGGACGGTAACAGCAAGTGTGGCAGACCCATAGGATATCCACATCGTGTACCGGCACCAGGATTTCACGGTAGACGGCAATATACAAATGCATTTGGGAACATTGAGTTCACTCATCAGATGTTATGGTTCTGCCCACGCGATTCTTGTTGCTTCAGACGACCATATGCAGGGATTCCTCCTGAGAGTATTCCAGAAGTTCCAGAGGTTTGGCCAGTTCAAAAAGGAACAAACTTGAATGCAAATGAGGTTGAAGCTCTTCTGAAAGCAGGATTCAAGTTGGAGGGATTTGAAGAAATGGTAGACGACAGTAGTAGCCGAATGGATCGAACACCATCACCACCAAGAGGAGAGGGAGCACATAGAGTACCAACATACCATGGACGGAGTGTGCGAACACCAACAAGAATGTCCAAGGAACATGAGAAACATTACAACCAGGCAAAGATTCTTCAAGGTCGGATCAACAACGTGGAGGTGGTTCAAAGAGGGAAGACTGAGGCCTTCATTGTCTCTGCAGGCATGCAATCTGCTAAGGTAACAATTTCTACTGTTCCGTCATGCACTTGTGCAACTTTTCAGAAAGCCAAGAACTGGAGCCCCTGCCAACACATGTATTTTGTGTACACTCATGTTCTTGGATTGGACCCAACGATTACTTACTTCTTACAGAGGCGGACCCTTACTCCAGCAGAAGTGCATCGGTTATTGGTTGATTGCAAGCGCAATGTCGAACCTGCGACCTTTTAAGTCAGTCGGTATAGTAAAGTCTAGTCGGCAAATAATTAGCGTTTTTCACTTGTTGGTCGGCATTTTATATTGAAAGTTAAAGATAATCTACTTGGCAGAATATTCTAGAATATTCCTTTTATTTGACAGAATATTCCTGGATATTCGGGAATATGCGAAAAGCCCGTTGTACGAAGCCCGGTTTTTGCTAATCCTCAAATATATTCAGGTTAAAATTAAAAATTAAGTCTTGTGTGTGAAGTAACATAAATTTATTAAGTTGAAATTAAAAAATTTAAGTTGGGCTGGGTTGCTGTGCGAATGGCCCCATAATATCTGTGGCCTAATGAATAAGGCATTTGAGTTTTAATTAAAGGATTTGGGTTTGGGAATGGTTGCCTATGAACACATTTTTAAATAAACTTGTATACATTAACATGTAAAAATAATTTATTATTGTTTTAACTGTATGCATACATAAACTTACATACATTAACATGTAAAATTAATTTATTATTTTTTTAACCGTATGCATACATAAACTTACATACATTAACATGTAAAATTAATTTATTAACGTTTTAACCGGCCCAAGTTAGCTGATTAATTATAGGTGTGTGCTTTTATGTTTTCTGCTTACGACTATAACGTACGTGTGTGTGGATTTTGAAGACTTTTATTATCTAGATTCCTTTTTCCATGTGCCGTGGACTTTATTATCAGGTCCCATATATCAGCTACATCATTAGTTAGATAAATATATTTAATCATTAATAATGTTTAATATTTAACCATTAATAGGGGCCTCCTCACCTGCTTTTAAAACCACTTTTATCTCATTAAAAGTGAACAAATCGCGACCGCACTTACTTCTTGTGCTAAAAGTGCTAAAATTGGTTCTTTTAGGCAAGGGATCTTCTTAAAAGAGTCGGAACTGCACCATTTTAAAAAAAATTCTTTTAAGAGGAATAATAGGGGAATATCCACTCATTTGTGATAGAAATTTAAAGGAGCCTAAAGATCTTCAAGAGGATCTTTAAGCTCTTCTAAGTGCCATGTCAACGACGGCACAACAACATTTAATATAGGGTGCAAACTGTGAAGCTTTTCGCACCACCAAGCATCAATCATGGATGATTCTCAAGCTCAAGCCTCTGAAGCTCAAGGTCCTGAAGTCATGGGTTAGGTGTGTTTTCTCAGCAGTCAGGTAGACCTGGGTGGATTTAACAATCCATCGTTGCGATCATCTCCAGCAGGTGATCAAGGAGTTGGCCAAGGAGTTGGAGGGTTCCATGGACCTACCCAGGTCCATGGCCAGGGGATACACAACGGGATTCACGGAGCGGGACACCCTATGGGGATTTATGGCTTAATCTATGCTCATCAAAGCTCCCTAGCGTATTCAAGTAGCCCAATGTTTGGAACTCAGCAGAGTAGCATGGCGTTATTTACTCAGCCAGACAGATCTCCATTTGCTGTTGCTCATCAGGAAGCTCAACTCTTGCTACTACTCAGCCGGGCAACTCTTTCTTTTCAGCTGCTCAGCCGGGGAGCTCTTCTTTCACTGCTGCTCACCTAGCAGCTGGCGTCCATCCTAGTGGTGGAGGTGCAAAGTATGCACACACGATGGCATCTCAGATAGATGCTGAAGTGGAGTGGCATCGAGCCGAGCATCAAAGGAGTTCGGAGGAGGATGAAGACGTTGAAATACTTGAAACAGGTACTTGAAATACATTCTCAGTTTTCAAAACAGCTTATGAGTTTTGCACATCCTCCAGGTGCTGTTGGCAGAGGTGCTCGTCGTGGTGGTAGAGCAAGCCGAGGCCGAGGTCGACCTGGATGTAAAACATAGGAAAGTGCTGATGGCGATGATGACAACATGGTAAGCCCTTCCCATCCATTACTTGAATTCAAATAAGTAGATGCATCTCATATTAGGCAAAGGATGGGTCAACTGTTGGTGGGAAACGAGTACGTGGACCTCAGAAGAAACACTTGTGCTCATCAATTTGAAGGAAAAAGAGGACAGAGAGCTACATGAGCATCCGGAACAATTTCTCCACTTTGTCAAGGCAAAAAAACGGTGGGAAATTCTGGCCAAAGCCCTAGCAAATAAAACCAGCGTTTACAGAGACGACAAGCAGGTATCTAGCCGTTGGGATAGGCTCATGACAGGATACTGTGAGATCAATGATTATCATCGTAGCACTGGAGCTAGGAATTACCGGAACTTGTCATTGGAGGAGAAAAAGTCTAACCCCAAGATCTCCAATGACTTTCCTCAGTGTTGCTTTGAGGCCTTGGACAGCTGGTGGAAGGATAGACCAATCATGGCGCCTCGTGGCCTCTTCAACTCAGAGAGAAACCAGTAGCAGCAGGAGCAACATCCCGAGAGTGAGGCTGATTGTGGTGATGGTGACTAGGTTGTGGGGAGCACGGGCAAGAAGAAGAAGAAAAAGAGCAACGAGACACTGGTTGCTGCTCTGGGAAGCCACACCAGCATGACATGCGAGAACATGAGGTTGCAGTTGGAGATGAAGAAGGATCAGTTTGAACGCAGCTATAAACTAGCTGAGAAGAATACAGAGGCCTCTACTCAAGTTGCTCAGGCTTCAACTCAAGTTGCTCAGGCCTCCACTCAGGCTGCTCAAGCAAGCTTTCTTCTAGCCAACTCCTTCTAGAAGTTGACAGAGATCTTTGGCCGGTTATATGAACCCATGCAAGCTTCTGCTGCTCCAGCTCCCGGAACATCTTCTGGCCTCTCCTGAAAGGGAGACCCAATATTTTAAGATAATTGCACGTTATTTTAAGAATATTATTGCACGTTATTTATTTATTTTATATATAGATATATATATCTAAACAATTATAATGTGCATGCAGCAACTGAAGTTGATGCTCATCTCCCTTTTGATGTTTGGAGTTCAGCTTTTTCAACAACTTCAGGACTTTGTGAGGGCTCAAGCTCTTGTGGTCCAGAGAGCTGAAGTTGTAATTCGGAGTTTAGCTGTTGAAGGTGAAGATGACATTGATGAGGACATGCCACAACATGACAACATATTGGTACAGCTTGCAGTAGCTTCGACTGGAACAATGAATGAAGGTTTGTGGTGGGTGAAGCCAAGGAGTGTTACATGGTTTGATATTTATATGTGTAACTTCTATGACGATTCTCAATGGTACGAGTTGTTGATGATGTCAAAGGACACGTTTATTCACCTATGTGGGCAATTGGCCTCAGTGATTCAACATCAAAACACGCGCTACAGGGCTGCAGTTCTCATTCGAGTTCGGATGGCCGCCACCCTGCACAAACTCATCCACAATTCTAACACTAAAACTATCACTGAGCTATATGCGATAGGGAAGTCGACTTTCTAAGAGATTCTCTTGGACACTTGTGTAGCTATCACTTAGGTGTTTGGGCACATGCTGAAGCTCCCATCAACAACAAAGGAGGTATGGCAAGCAATAGAAGAGTTCCGGAGGGTGACAAAGACAACTTTGCCAAATGTTGTGGGTGCTATCGATTGCACCCACTTTCTAATCGTGCAACTAGAAGGTAGTGGCCAGGATTACTACGATAGGAAACAAGACTACTCAGTCATCATGCAAGCTGTAGTGGATGCCAAGAAGAGATTCATCAGCATATATGTAGGTTGGTCAGGTATTTCTTTCAGTAGTTATATTGAATCGAAATGTTTAATGTTGATGTTTCAAGTAGTGTTCACGACATGAGAGTCTATAGGAACAACCTTTAAATCAAAAGATAGAACAAAAACGAGTTCTTCAACAGCTAGAGATATATCTCTTAGGCCAAAAGGTGAAACTAGATATGATAGGTGATAAGGGGTATCAAGTGCTCCCTTGGATCCTCATTCCATACAAAGGTAATAAAATGATTTTAAACCCTTTGATTGAATCGCTCAACTATTTTGTAGTGAGGCTTGGCCAAGCTGACAACGTTATTACAAGGAATTTCAACAAGCAACATATAAAAGCTCGAGTGGTTGTGGAGGATGCCTTCAGGCTGCTTAAACAAAAGTTTAGGTTTTTGGACCAGCGACAATGGATGGCGGTGGAAACATGCCAAACATATGGGCGAGTTGTTGCATCTTGCATAATTTATTCATTAATTTAAAAGATACGAATGTGAAGACATTGCTTGATGAACGTCATAGATGGAAGGCAATGCTAAAGATAACACTGAAGCTCAGGAGGAAGAATATTGAGGTGCGCTAAATGCGATCGAGGACGAGATTGAAATTCGTCATGTTATTGCCCAGTGGATTTCATTTCAGAATGAAGATTGAACTGAAGCTCACATTATCTGAGATTCAAAAATTTGAATTTGAATTTGAATTCTACGTTTGAAAATGATAAACGGAAACTACTAAAAGGATATGTGCAGAAGCGTCACTTTTAGGGCTCTTTTTACAATCCTTTTAAGCAAATATTCCTTAACCTTAAAATTCATACTAAAAGGTAGTGCGGTTTGGGTTTTAAGACATTTCTTTTAAATGCTTAAAAGAGACTTTTAAGCAAGAGACAGGTGCGGAGGCCCCTAATAAACGTTACATATGTTTATCAATCAAAATATTATATTTTCAATAATGTAGTTATGATTAGAATTAAGAGAAAATTACATTTATACCCCTGAAATTTATCATATTTATGTATATAAGTTTTATATTTACATATATACTTTTTGAAACTTCAATTTAAAACTTCATAAATTTTAAAATTAATTAAAAAACATTTTTAAAAAATCATAAAATTTTATAATTAATTTGTATTTTATTATATTTAGGTCCAAAATACAACCTATTAAACATATATATCACAACATAATATAATTATTTTTAAATATTCCATTTTTACTATAATAATTTTTTGACATTTAACACTTAATAAATTTTAATTATTTCATTTACAATATATTATGAATTGAAAATATATTTTTAGTTAATATTATTATTTTAAAAGTCAAATAATTACGATTGAAGTTTTTCGAAGGTATATATATAAATTTAAAACTTTTAAAAGGGTATATATGTAAATATAAAACTTCTAGGGATATATTGTAAATATGATAAATTTCAGGGTAAATGTAATTTTCCCTAGAATTAATATATAATTAGAGAATATATTAATAGTTTATAAGGATATAAAGAATTTACATTGACTTCTAAATATTTTAATTTTTGATAATATACACTTAACTAATATATTTATTATTAATTTTAAATTTACATAAATTCAAATTTAGAAGAAATTTTGTAGTATTTTATTTAAAATTTGGTTAAAACAGAATAGCACATAAGGTGTCCACGTAGCAGCTCCCATGTATTATTATAATAATATTAGTTTTATATAACAATAATTTAGAATAGTAATGGTTCTTTAGTAATTTGATAAGAATTATAATCTTAACATAACGTCGTCTCAATGTGTATATCTACTTTGCATTGAAAAGTAAATACTTTATTTAAACTCATTATAACGAATATTGCTGGAATCTTGTTACTACACATCGCATTCCGCTTGATTATACACATTATTGCATACACCATGATCTTCTGAATAAATATTAGAGTCATAGTTAAATACATGATCGGACGCATTAAACCTAGCGGCTTCTTCATTTAATAACATCTCCAAGCTATAATGCACATTGCATCCATCATTTGTATGCATAACTTTATCATCATCAATTAAATAATCATTAAAGTCCTCATTATATATACTATTAGTTGAACCTTGAGATGAACCGCCTCCACATATGGTTTCTTCAAGTTGTGTATATATAGATAAATCATTTGCATGTTCGCCACCTTCTGCATGTTCGATTAGGGCTCCATCAACTTGTGCATGTCCACCACCTTGACTTACGACTCCTGCATGTTCGATTAGGGCTCCATCAACTTGTGCATGTCCACCACCTTGACTTAGGACTCCTGCATGTTTGATTAGGGCTCCATCAACTTGTGCATGCCCACCACCTTGACTTAGGACTCCTGCATGTTTGATTAGGGCTCCATCAACTTGTGCATGTCCACCACCTTGATATAGGGTTTCATGAACATGTGGAGGATGAACATATGCATGTTTAGTAACTTGTTTATCGAGTTTAACACCTTGATTAAAGCTCTTCTTATCTATGTTAAGTTCTGATCCGTTTATAACTCTTTCAACGCTCACGTTCTTAGGTAAATTTGATGCACTCCCGGGAACGGAACTCCAGATAAACTTTTTATGTGGATGATCAAGTGGGGAAACCATAAGAGTAACCATGCAACCGCATAAATAATGAAGCTCGATTGCTTTCTTAAATAATCCTTCAGATCGTTTTCTAAATGTTTGAACACGCACTGTTGGCCTCATAAAAACTTAATTGGGATCTTCTGCCTTCCCATACTCTTCTTCTTATATTGTTGCATAATAAAATATTCACTAAACCCTTTTGCAAGCTTTACCTTTATACAGGCTTGATATGGTTTTATAATATTCTTTAGACTTTATATGGTTGTTTCTATGCGCATATTCTATTAGCAAAGTATATATTATACTCATAACAGTATTATATAACATAAGCAACTCCTGTTAATGTATAACTGCAACATCTATATAGAACCTTATGATATTTTTCACATTAATATGTTTAGAAATTTTAAAAGACGATATTTTGTTTCATTATCAAATTTTTCCTTCAAAAAACATGTGCTTATGTCATAAAATATGTTATCATATATATATATATATATATATATATATATATATATTATATATATATATATATATATATATTGATTCAAATTTATGAATAACTAATATATAAGAGATATATTTTTTAAAGTAAAGCTATTTAAATTTAGCTTATTAATTAGAAAGTTAATTATTACTAAATTTATAATTTTAATATATTTTATTCATACATATATGTGTGTGTGTGTACACATCTTAGCAAAAATATATTTTAGGAAGGATAGTTCATTCTGTGACATTATTACATTCCTTGAAACATGTATTAAATTAAGTACATTGTTAAATAACAGTAAGGTGAAATTATATATATATTTAAATTCTTCCAATTTAAGTGCTGCCCTGTTTTAGGGTTCTTGTGGGCCTCCCTGTTTTAGGGTTCCTCGATCCTTGTAGTTTCTAGGGCTCGCGTCATTTCTTCTCGGAGATGGAGCGATTGGCTCGTCTAGCAAGGCGACGATCGATTTTTTACCGCTTTCGATCTGCATTATCTGCATCAAATGATCTCTCTCAGGTTCTCTCTCTCAATTTCAGCGAGTTTATGACGTGCAACTCTCCTCATAGAAGAGAATACAGGAAAAATTCCAGACTTTATCAACAAAATCGTAAAATCACAATAGTCTAAGAAATACGGAAACAATATAAAATCCATCAAACAGAATGAAAATGCAGTAGATTTCAAATAGCAGTACATTTCATGAGAAATGATAAGAATGTATATGCGGGAAATCGATGAAAACAGCATAATATATTATATTTTACGAGAAATGCATCAAATACTATTACCAGTTTATGCATCAGAATACAATATATTTTCTTATCAAAATATCATAAATCCTTTTTATCTGCATACATTTTTCATAAGTGAATACTCCATCTATATATTTTATATACTTTATTTGTAAGTTTTTACTAATATATATGTTCCTGGTGTTTTGCAGCAACCGAGGGCTTTTTACACACGGTTTCAAAAGGTATGAGATTTTTGACTGTTAATGTTAATCTTATCATTGGTTTCATTTGACAGATTGTTCGTTGCAAGTTTGGAACAGATCCCAAATATCTAACAGGTATGTTATAAATAATGTATGTATAGATGTGTATTATAATTATTTACTATTTTTTTTTTGCTTTCCTTATTGACAGGAAAGTGATGAATCAACCACAATCCGATTTTCAAAGAATATTGAAACGTGGGTTTGCGACTGGTGGTGGTAAGCTTATACATTGGTCATTATATAAGCTACACGACGAATATACGGATAGTATACTGTATTATAATATTATATATTATAATATAAATAATATATATACACATGATAATATCCATGTGTGACGATGGTGGCTTTCTAACTTAATATATTCTGACAGGCGAAGGTGATATCATTGTTCCTCCAATGGGAGAGTCTATCTCGGATGGAAACCTTGCGTCTTTTTCAAAAGCGTAAGTATCAATACATGTGTGTGTGCGTGCGTGTGTAGACATTATATTAATGAATATATATGCAGAGGTTGGAGACATTGTTAATGTTGACGATGTGATTGCACAAATTGAGACTGAAAAGGTTTGCTGATATGTTTGTATACTATAACTGGATAATATACATACAAACCAATCAATATTGTAGTTTTTATGAATCTTATGGATGCTTTAGGTGACAATCGACGTTCGCAGTCCTGTTGCAGGCACGTTGAAAGAGGTATGTCGGTATTATGACATACGCACAGACACAGACACACATATATATACACATCATGTGTTGGCACAATGACACCTACATGAATGTAAGTGTGGGTTTATACTAATACCTTACATTCTATAAATATATAACCTCTATTAGTTTATTAGTTTTCTATCCACCATGGTTATTAATTAATATTTAATAATCTATACTTGTCCGCCTAGTCGTATAAAATTATAGAGAAAGTTTAAGATTTTTTTTGGTCATATAAAATTATAGAGAGAGTTTTTAAATGCAGATGTTTTACTATAAAAATAATTTTTTAATTCAAGTTTAAACTATATTTATATATAGATTAGTGAGTTATATATTAAAATATTAAATATTATGTATAGTTTCCTTAATGTTAGCCTACTTCATAATTTTTTCTTTGTAAGGTTTTTACTTCTCATGAGAATGACATCTAAGTGAATAAAAACCTCCCTCTAATTCTAGACATAAATCATTGATAGTATATAATTTTATCAAAATCTGATCTACATAGAATATAAATTAATAGTGTCAACTGTACATGCATATTCTCATGTGCACACATACAAACTTACACGCATACACGATTTAACAGATAATTGCGAAAGTTGGGACTACAGTAAAGCCTGGTGAGAAGATTGCATATGTAGCTAAAGGGGATACGTCGGGGAAGGCTTCTACAGCACCTAAGAAGGCAGATTTCCTCCACCACCTCCACCACCTCCACAAAAGGCCTCTGAACCAAAACCAAAGCCTGTTGAATCTGTAAAGGCTTCTACACCACCACCACAACCACCGCCATCATCACCACGTACAGCTTCAAATGAACCTCAGTTACCTCCTAAAGAAAGAGAACGACGGGTCTCTCTCTCTCTCTCTCTCTCTCTCTCTATCTATCTATCTATCTATATCTATATCTATATATATCTATATCTATATATATATATATAATATTTAAGTTATATAGGTATTAGCTTATGTTGATATATTGATAATAATACCATGTCTTCGTAAACATATGTATATATATAAGCTCTTTAATAAGTCTGCAGACATATCAGATATACTGTGTGTGCTTATGTAACAGGTACCTATGACACGGATCAGAAAGCGGATTGCTACACGGTTGAAGGATTCCCAAAATACGATGGCTTTGCTAACCACTTTTAACGAAGTTGACATGTAAGTAAAGTATTATTTTATCTTTGTCAAAGATGATAATAGTTATATCACAAATATTAACAGTAACGGTTGGTATAAACTTGTAGGACGAATATTATGAATTTGCGTGCCAAATACAAGGATGATTTTCAAGAAAAGCACGGTGTAAAACTTGGCTTCATGTCCGTGTTTGTAAAGGTCTCTCTCTCTCTCTCTCTCACACACACACACACACAACAATATATATATATATATATATATATTCTATTATTGTATAATCACATTTATATACTATAGATATATGTATATATATGTATAATCATCCTTTTCTTTTATAACAGGCCGCTCAAAGCGCATTGCAGACGCAACCTGTTGTAAATGCTGTCATTGATGGAGATGACATCATTTACCGAGATTATGTTGATATCAGCATTGCTGTTGGACGCCAAAGGTAACACCCACACGTCATATGTGCTATATGTACTTATGTGTTTATGTATCTGATGCTTGCGTTGGTCTGTTCAGTCTTGTACAGAATATGTTAATGAAAGTGTAACTTATAAACGTTATTATTTTATCAAATAGTATGCGTAATGACATATGAACTCTGTGGAATGCTTAATAAAAATATAGAAATTTCACATAATATTGATAGTAATAAAAGTTAACAATTTTTTTATATAATACTTACGTAAGCTATATATATATGTATATATGTATGTATCTATGTATCTATGTTTGTATGTATAGACATGCACACACACTCAACTTATATAACATAGAAGTTCACATTTTACGCTAATATTCTAGTAGATTGGTATTGTTATAGGGCCTGGTAGTACCTGTGTTAAGAGGGGTTGAAAAGATGAGTTTCTCACAAGTAGAGAAAGACAATTGGGGAACTTGGAAGAAGGCAAACGCAGGCACTATTACCATTGATGACATGGTTGGTGGGACGTTTACCATTTCTAATGGTGGTGTTTACGGGAGTTTAATTAGCACTCCCATCGTTAATCCTCCTCAGGTTCGTTTTCATATATATATATATATATATATATAGGCATATGCATACCGACTTGTCCTTTTACTGATAATAATTAACAGTGAATGGTATTATAATTGTATATGCTGATGCACTTTAGACTTGCATTACACACAGACACCATAATCTTTTGTGTGTGTGTGAAGAGTTATTAATAGATAATGTTCTATACAGTCTGGAATAATTGCTGCAAATCATGAACCTATATATTGCATATTATAATTAGATATTAATATAGTCTCTCTTACATATATATATATATATATATATATATGTATTTTAATTATGTTACTACCTATCTATAATATGTAGGTTCATAATAAGCAGGAAGTATCCCAGACTGTATAACTCTTCACACACAGACAAGATTATGTGTGTGTTGATTTATAATTTATTTAGCACTAAATAATTTTATTTACAGTCTGCAATACTTGGAATGCACTCGATTCAGAAGAGGCCAGTTGTGATAGACAACGAGATTGTGGTCCGTCCGATGATGTACGTGGCTTTGACGTACGATCACAGGCTGATCGACGGCAGAGAGGCAGTCATGTTTCTCCGTCAAATCAAGGATGTGGTGGAAGATCCTAGCCGTCTACTTCTCGACGTATGAGATCTCATCTCTCTCGTTTTTTGCACTTTTTGAATAAATTCTCAACCAGCATTTTGCTCTGGTAAAGTATATATATATATTGTATATGTATATGTACGTATGTATGTATGTACGTACATGCAAATATATACGAGCGGCCGGTTTAATTTCTTACTATCGTTGCCTTTGAATTTTACTATTGTGTATTAAATTTAAAAACTATGTCAAATATCTAGAAATAGAAAATATAGAGTTTAATAAGATTCGCTAATTTCTAAAATAGCATTTAAATAAGAAATTCGGGAATCCAATCTTAAATGCTTCTTTATTTGATAAAAACTTAAAAGATTTTTTAATTTTCGAATAGTTATTCTTTGTCTTTATATATTAATACACCTTGTTGTTAATCTAATTTATAAAGATTATTTCAATATAATCACTGTTGTCGTGTATCTTAAACTTTTCTTTTTTTATGATTCACAGTTATAGTTATAAATGATCATCTCTAAAAATTAAAAAATGTATCATTGATGCATATCATATTATTTCTTGCATATATAAGATGTTCATACTCACCAGTCGTTCAGTTAAGTATTTCACTTTAAAAAATTTAATAATATAAATATAATATAATATATTTTACATACTGATGAATTGTTTAAGACTGGTTCATTAAAAATGATTATAAAGATTAATTAAATGAACTTCTTAAAAATGTAATAGATGATACAAACTGATTAACTCAAAAGTTTGTACACATAAATCATTTTTTGCTTCTATGAGCACAAAAGCCAAATATACATACCTGTATACATTTAAATTTCAAATACATTATAATGTCATAATACCTTAAATTAACCTGCATTCCTTGGAATGTGCACACACACACACCCAGCAGACAAACGTGTATGCACGCACGCAACACACACAAACGCACAAATAAACAAAGGTGTTCTGTTTTGGCTTTAGCATTATTAATATAATCTTAAGAAAATATAAAAGGATAATAATTAACACTGTTTGACTATTGTTTACGTTCTTATATATATATATATATTGTGCTTCGTAACCTTACACATGAATCATTCATTAAGATGGTGTACAATGTTTTAATAAGACCTTACTATGTAGCTTGAAGAAACTAAATATTTAAAAGCAGTATTTTGCTTCCTGTACATTTCAATATTTTTTTCCTAAGAATTTACTGATGAATTAATAAATCTCAAAAAAAACAAAAAAATGTTACTTGTTAACTTAAATCATGGCTGTTGTAACTTAAACTCATCTGCAGATTCTACATTTAATGTTATTATTTGTAGTAATAAATTCCTGTGTTGTATATATATTATATATATATATATATATTACATACGTTTATGTATATGTATTTGCAATACCTTTATATTATCTTGGGGTGGAACTTTGCATGAAATAGCATGACACGTGTATATACAGTTTTAGACATGTTATGCATGCACTAGCACACAACTGTTATTTATTTATATACGTGTGCTTGTGTATACATGTGTGCTGTACAACCAAGAGTGAAGTGTACTATTATAGATATATATATAGTTTATGTATGTATGTATGCATGCTGTCGTTGATGGGGAAGACATCATCTACAGAGATCATATTGATAGCTGTTAAACACCAAAGCTATAACACAAACACACACACACACACACATCCACAAACACTATATGGATGTATGTACATGTAGCTATCGTGTAGAAATATAGAAATGTGCATAACATGATAGTAATAAAGTTAGTAATTTTATATTTAATTCTTGAATAACATATATTTAGATTTGTATTTAAAGGATTTAAAAAAAGAAAAAAAACAAGTGAATATATAATGAAATATTAATAAGCTATGTCAAATATTGAAAATAAATTTATTAAAAAGAAACATATTTTGTAATTCATTATTGTATTTCTATTAAAATTTAAACGTTCTTAAAATTTAATTCATCTTAATAAATTGGTTGCAGCTATATTTATATATGTCCGCGTCCGTAATACAGTGAGTGTTTTTTTTATAATATATATTCATACTTGCAAAATAAGAATTAAAAAGAAAATTACAAAATAAAAACTTGCTAAATAATGTTTATCATATTCTAGAGCACTTCTAAAAAATTTATGAAAATTAATAGAAAATCTAAATAACAGGATGGGTTGACTGGTTATATTATCCTACCAAAATTAATAAATTTGTAAAAAAATAAAAACATAAGTGTTGTCTTCATAATAAATTTAAAAGATCAAATTGATTAGAGTGTCTGTTAATTACTAGGAAGCTCATTTTATCACTCCTTCATAAAACTTATATAAGAATTTATATATATCAAACGTTTAAAACCATATTTAAACCTCAAAATATACAATTTCTTTGCTTAGATATTTTAACACGCATATAAACGTTGTAATTAACATCATTTATATCATTGCATATGACAGGCCAATCGACGGCTGAAGACTGCCATATCAAAAATCGACGTACGAGATTTAATTTAATTGTGTTGAGAGAAAACATACATACATACATACATACATACATATACATATACATATATATATATATATATATATATATATATATATATATTCAGGTGTGTGTATAGCACGTATATATTATAATTTAGTTGAATTGAAAAGGTTGGAAATGATATGATAATCTAATTGATTTTAAAAATAAATCGTTTGATCCAACAGAATTTTTAAATTTTAATTTTTAGATGTTCAGGAAAAATTTAATTATTAATGATTTATTTAAAATTTTAAAGTTTTGAAAGTATGCTAATTGAGGTCATGCTCCTCCGTCAGATCAAAGACCTGGTTGAGGATCTGAACTATCGATATGTAAATATTCATTCTTATATCATTAAGTAGATATTGATTTCGTATAACAAATCAATAACAAAAGGTTTTTGGAATTTAATTGTTTCATACAGTAAGTTTTACATTTTAATACCAGAATATTCACTATAAATACAATTATATATATATATCTTCTTGATATAACCGTTTTGTATATATAAATATGCACACGTGGTGAATATTATGTGTGTATACATGTAAATACAATCGGTGTAATCTAAATAAATACAATCATAAACTTTATATGATTGTAGTATTATAATTTAAATAACTATGTAGAAAATATTTGAAAATAAAAAAAAACAGGGACAGCAGAATCTGTATATACGTTTGTGAAGGTAAGTTTAATATTAATTATTTATTGATCAGATTATTGAATTAAAATACACTTTTGAAATCTAAGAGTTCGTTTTAATAAGACAAAATAGCGTTGTTTATGTAAAGATTTTACATATAAATGATTGTCTTCTTCTAAGCATTTGGTGCACTAAATTTTCTATACCTGTAAATGCGGACATAATATATATTGTCTTTACTTATATATATATATATATATATACAACACAAGAGTTTATTATAACAATAAACTCCTGATAAGTTACATTTACTGATAATAACTACTAATCTATGGTTTATACAATTTATGCATGTTTACTTTTATCTTTCTTTACTTTTGTTTACCAGTGTCGATCTCTCTCTGACACACACACGTGTGTGTACTTATATGTGCATGTGTGTGTGTGTGGTGTGTGCATTTGATTGGGTTTAAATTGAATATCATTGAGCAAGAATCTCTCTCATACACACATATAGATAGATAGACAGATAGAGAGAGACATGCAGAATATTATAAGAGTATATATATATATGATTGTAATCAAAACTATTCTATCTATAGCATAAGTAAATCTTTTTTAATGATACACACAAAGTACTGTTTAGAGCCCAAAACAAAATTAGAACTAGAGATACAATGTTTTAATTTTAAAACAGTGTCGATCTCTCTCTCACACACACACGTGTGTGTACTTATATGTGCATATGTGTGTGTGTGTGGTGTGTGTATTTGATTGGGTTTATCATTGAGCAAGAATCTCTCTCATACACACATATAGATAGATAGACAGATAGAGAGAGACATGCAGAATATTATAAGAGTATATATATATGATTATAATCAAAACTATTCTATCTATAGCATAAGTACAAATGTAAATCTTTTTTAATGATACACACAGAATACTGTTTAGAGCCCAAAACAAAATTAGAACTAGAGATACAATGTTTTAATTTTATTAATCAGTTTTAATGCAAAATAAGTTTATACATAGTTTCTTCTAGATCATCTAGTTCATATGTAAATGTATATAAAATACATTAAGTCATGATTATGAAAATTATATATTTATAATCATTAAAGGGTATATTTTAAACATATGTGATATATACATATACGTATATGGTGTCTACCTTACCTTACCGGATGAAAAACGGCTGGATCTTTACCCACGCCCTTATGTTAACTAATTTGAATAGCAATGTCGATACATACGAATAATTGACAATGTTTATCGTTATAATAATTAAACTATCTTATAAAATACAGCTTAAACATTTATTGATTATAGAATCTTTACAAAGCATTAAATATTAAAATCTGAACCCGCTCCAAACACTAAAAGGTTTCATATTTTACTCAATATAACTCGTTACAAACTTAAAATAAATAAATAATTATAATAAGTAGCTTATCATTTCATTCCAAACCGTTCGCCTGTAATATACACGCGTGCTATAATCATAAAATATGTTTAAGATGCAAACAGAATGTCAAATTTTAATACATAATTAACTAATATAGTGTTCCTATGGGTATAAAGATGCAGCTGGGAGATTCATGCACATACGCACAAACACATCCACACAAACACACACGTTAACACACAATTTGATAAATAAATGGGTTATATCTAGATATATGTTCGCCTGTCGGTGTGTGTGTGTTATGAATATAATTTACTAGAGCAAAAAGCATTCGTACATATGTAAGATGTGTTGTCTCTTTTTATATATATATATAATATTATATATATATATGTGAGTGTGTGTGTGTGTGTGTGTTGTGGGTGTGTGTGTGTTTATCTCATATGGAGAAACACGACCAGCTCTTTCCTATCGATCTAACCTGTTATTGTGTTATTATGAAAGTGGCCAATAACAACTTACATATTTATTTATTAGGCATATAGAAACTATTTATAACCTCTTCTAATTTTCTTACTAAATTAATAAAAATATTTAAAAGTGAATTTGAATGTAACCGTGCGTTATACTACATTTTAATAGTAAATCGTGGATGTCTTTATAATCAGTCTCGTTTAATAATTTTATTTTCAAATGCTTTAAATACAAATATAAATATATGTGGGGAGAAAAACGATGTTACGAGGATTATAAACTTAATTTTCAATCCAAAATGTGATATGTGTGTGTAATCCAAGTAACATTGGATTACACACACATATATATATGTATGTATAGCTTATGCAAGAATTAAATACAAATTATTAGCTTTATTACTATGTTATGCAATATGATCTCTATAAATGATGGCTTCGCCATTATTGCCAGCATTTACAATAAATTGCACCCAGCCAACATATACTACATATATATGTAGTATATTTAAGTTTCACAGTTTCTCCATTATAATAGTACACTCCACGTTGTACAGCACACATGTACACACAAATACACGTACATGCATGTACATATACACAAATGATAGTCATGTGTGTGCGTTTGTGTGCATAACATGGGCCTCCCATGTTTTAAAAAAAACTATATACACGATTCCATGTTATTTTCAAACACCCCCTTTCTCTTATAAGACTACTTCAGTGTTAAAATCTCATATATATTATATATATTACACCGCAGGCGTTTATTACTACAATAATAACATTAATGTAGAATCTGTAGACGAGTTTAAGTTATAACAGCCATAGTTTAAGTTTATTTTTTTTTAAAAACATTTTTTGTTTTTCTTAAAGATTTAATAATTAATCAGTAAAGAATATTCTTAGGAAAGAGTATTGAAATCTACGGGAAGCAACGATACTGCTTCTGAATATTTAGTTTCTTCAAGTTACTTAAAGTTTAATGAAACATTATAATCGTTTCAATCACGCCATCTTAATTATATATCATTTGAGTGTGTGCAGCTCAATATATGGTTATGAAGCACGTAAAGAACCTAAACAATAGTTAAATAGTGTTAATTATTATCCTTTTATATAAGATATTCATCAACATTACCTGTATAAGGCAAAGAGAACACCTCTTAATATTTAAGATAAATACATATAGGTTATTATTATTACTGGTTTAAAATTTAGGGTTTAAAGTATATATTGCATGATTATACATGTATCTTAATGTTTATGCGAAATTTCCCTCTTTTTCTCTATATACCCCCTGTATATATATATGCAATTAAGAGGATGATACTTATATAAGTGAATGAATATGAAATACAATACACTTATATGTTTTTTTTTAATAAACTTGTGCGTCTCTCTCTCCAAATTTTCAATCATTAAGATCATTTACATTATAATTTACAAATTCTTTCTCTGCATGCACTCGCAGAGTGTGTTGTGTTGTATTGCAGATAAACTAGATTGCAAAGAAGGCAAATTCTATATGTAGAGTTCGTAACATTAATAATAATATTTACTAATATTTGACATATAGGTGTGTTGTATGCGGATTTGTGTGCTTATGTTATTCGATAGAAGGGGTTTTAATTAACTCATTTGATTAATCTTTAGAATGATTTTGTATTAACTTAAGAACTAGGTGAGCTAAATGTACGTTACTATTTTAAAATTATTTTATAAATATTAACTTTGTAAAACATCATCATTAATCATCAAACCTTTCCTCAATAAATTAGAATTTAGTAGTTTTCCACGTAGACATCCAAATATTTAAACACACTTGTACAGTATATATTTGATTTCCATGCATGCACATACATGTGTGCATACGCGTACTTGTGTGTGTGAGAGATAGAGGGGGGGAATTTATTCATGTAACAAGATGTTTAGGTTTAAATAACATAATTAGTTTCAGATACTTATCTACATGGTTACATATGAATAGATGGGAAGACTCTCTCTCTCTCACTCACTCACACACACACATATATATATTACAAGTAAAGAAGATATTTAAAGTATGCACGGGTATAGAAATTTAGTGCACCAAATGATTATAAGAGGACAATAATTATATGTAGAATCTTTACATAAACAACGTTATTTTATTTTATTAAATGAATTCTATTTCAGAAGTTTTAGTTTAATTCAATAATCTGATCAATAAATAATTAATATTCAACTTACTTTCATAAACGTATCTGCATATTCTCCTGACCTTTGTGTATTTTCTACATAATTATCAAAACTTTAACATTAAAATATTGAGTGTATTACAAGTATAAAAACATAATATTCACACATGCGTGCAGTGCATATTTATGTATAAAAAACGATTATATCTAAGGCTATATCAATGTACTTATAATGAGCATTGAATTCAAATAAGTTTCTATGCCAAAACAGAATTAGTTTTCAAATTTCAAAGAATTTTATATTAATTTGTTATCATTTTTCAATCAATTAGATTGTCATATCATTTTCTCTCTCTAAATAAATAAATAAATAATAATAATAATAAAAGAATTTTATTGTTACTACTCACATGAATATATATTACGATTACGTACACAAGTGTGATGCGGTTATAAATTATATATATACTACTACATATACGTAATGTATAAATGTTTGTTTGTCTATTATTTGATACATATTTGACACATAAAACACGCACACTCATGCAACTCTATATAATGCATGTAATGTACCCGTGTATACATAATTTACCAGAGTAAAACGGAGTTGGATCAGTCGCTCTCTCAACACAACTTAGATTAAATCTCATACGTCCATCTTTGACATGGCAGGCGATTAGCCTGTCATACAACGGTTGATCTAAATGATGTTAATATGTGTGTTAATATACTTAACCAAAGAATAATTTATTTCAAATTTAGATCTTGATTTAAGTCTTTAATAAAATAGAACTTTGGAATTGGTTTTGTTAATTATTAGGAAGATCGTTTTATCACTCCATTAATGAAAACTTAAAAAGAATTTTTTATTTAGCAAACATTTAAAACAACTTGAAAACACCTATATTTTTAATACTTCACAATTTTATTAATAAGATACTACGTTTTCTTTCTATTAAATTTTTAATTTTTCTTAATAAACATTACAAAAACTAGCAAGTCTTTAGTTAGTAATTTTCTATTTTGCTCTTACTTTGCAAGTACGAGAATATATAAGAAACACACTCACTCAAGTGTGTGTGTTTTGTGTTTGTTTATATTATACCCATTTATATTATGTATCACACACGCGGACATATATAAATATAGCTGCATTTATTATACAAGAAGATGTGCACAAAATGGAACAAACTTTTATTAAGATAAAGTTTTAGATTTTTGAAATGTTATTTTAGAAATTCAGTAATTAATCACTGGACCTTTGGGAAGATATGTTTCTTTTCAATAATTCTATTTTTGACATAGTTATTAATATTTCAATATATAATCACTTCTCTTTTCTTAAAAACGAAATTTCTTTAAATACAAATATAAATATATGTGGGGAGAATAACTAGATTATGAAGAACATAGAGAATATAGACACACACATATATCTTTGTATATATTATATATATATATATATATATATATGTGTGTGTGTGTGTGTGTGTGTGTGTGTGTGTGTAGATAGAGAGAGAGATAAATATATATATACATATGTATGTGTGTGTCTGTGTGTACACACATATATATATGTACATATATCTCATATAAAGAAAGATAAAGAAATTAACAAGTGTTAGTTATATTAATATTTTCTGAAGTGAATGCAAATGAATTTGAGACAATTTTTAGAAAGTGATTATAACGAAATTCAATGAATTATTTAAGATGAAATTATATACTTTAGTGTAGCTTAGCAAAATATTTTTATTATTTTATTAAGAAAATTAAAAAGAGGCATAAATAGTTTCTATATGCCTAAATAAATAAATATGTAAGTTGTCATTGACATCATTTGTAAATAACAGGTAGTGTTTCTTCATCAGATTAAAGACAAACATATGAGAACACACACACACACACACATATATCTTACGATTTTTTTCTTTAGTAAATTATGTTCGTAAATTTCGTAACTCATGTGTGTCTTTGTGTGAATGTGTTTATTTGTGTATGTGCGTGAATCTCACCATCTTCATATCATGAAAACACTATATTAGTTAATTATTAAAAATATGCATTAAATTTAGGAGTCTGTTTGCATCTTACATTTCTTCATCTGTGTGTTGGATAAGTAAATATTACACACGTGCTATAATATTAGATTAGATATTATACACTTGCTATAATCATACACATATATTTATATAAACTCATCTATACTCATGTACACAACACACACCACACGTGTGTGTATTTGCGTACATGAGTATATATGAGTTTATATAAATATGTGTATGATTATAGCACGTGTATATATAGTATACATACTATATACAGGGCAAACGGTTTGGAACGCTTCACCAGCAGTGATTAAATGTGTGAGTAAACTATCTTCGACATAAAAATATAATTTTTGACTCTCCACCGGCGCTATTACATGTTACGTATGATTATATATACTCAACAACGCCATTGCCATTGCTCCACACTAAATTCGCTACGCCACACTAAACTTTGCTGCATGGCCGCTAGTAACTTTTGATGTCTTTAACACATCCCACTTCCTCCCCGTCCGAAGTCACCAAGACGCACTGAAGAAAGGCAAGAACTTCTCCAAGAAGGAAAATGAGTAGCTCGCCGAGTCTTGGCTTGAGATTACATAGGATCAGCAAACATTACATGTGATTTCAACAATTTTATTTGTTTTATGGATCAACTCGTCTGTTCCAAGGGGTTACATTTGACACCACCCTATAAAAGCCAACATTGTTTTGGGAGCGCATCCATGCTTCGTTCCTTGATGCTCTTCTTAGCAACACACGTACTGACATTAGCCTCCACATTCGGTGGAGGACCCTCCAAACTGCGGTAAATAAGTTGTTGTGGATGTTTTTCATCGATTGAAGCTCGAAATGGGAGTGGTAAATAACTAGAAGATAAAATCAATGACACGCATGCTCTCTATGCCAAGCTTCATAAGGCAGAGTTAGTTTGAGTTATCGTTTATCACCGCCGAAATGGCAAGAGACGATAATTCAAAAGAATAAGCCCAAGAGACGATTGACATGGCGAGATGAGAAGGAAGAGGAGAGTGTGATACCGAAAAGTCCGTTAGGTTGAAAGGAGGCCAAAATGCAAGCGATTGCCGCCACTGAGGACAACCAACATGGGACTGTTGCAAGCTTGGCAAAACTCGTTGAAGAAACCAAGCAGAAGAGATTTGTTATGGAAAATGCAATTGATGAATAAATAATGGCCGTAACACGGATGACATGAGCGAAACCCAACAACGCTTCTATGACATGAAGCAAGCACAAATCTTGAAGGAGCTCCAGAACCAATGGCTAAAAAAAGCCTTGGTAATGCTACTGTATTTATATTGATGCAAAAAATATATATCATCGATACAAGCTGTTTAATATATTGATCTCTGTATTCTAATCCTCCTCCCCTTTTCTTTGCCATAAGTGCTCTATTAGTAATTTATAATGTTTGTCTGCTATGGTAGAATGAAACAAAGCTGTTGAACACGCACGGGTCGTTGGCAGCAACATGAACATCACCACAAACATTGTAGTTGAAGACGACACTCATCCTCAATAATCATATTGTGTAAAATAATATAGATAGTCATGATGTTGAAGAGGTCATCAAAAATGTCAGAAATGAGCAGGGCCCTTCACGATGGCAAACCGAGCTTGCATAATGACAAAACCTCATTCAACATCCTTTCATGCGGAGTCCTACATTTACATGAAGTGTTTTTTCTTTACTCCTTGCGGTTGGGTGATTGTTTGCACTAGAGTTGCCCATCTTGGGTATATTCTATAATTCAATTACATGTGAATAAAAACATGTAGAACATGGGGAAAACTTGTGGAATACATACCATAAGCAAGGTAGTAGCCCATATTGTATTCATTCTTATTGATAATGTAGTTTGTTGGCGGTGTTGATCCATTCTCAAGATCCAAGAAAAGATGTGAGTGGTCAAGAACATTGATGTCGTTGTGCAAGCCAGCCAAAACCAAAGATCGTATAAAACGACAACCTCAAGAACGATGGTTGGTTTGCTTTCCTTCCCAGTGCATCGTCCTGTCCAGGCTGCAAGGTAGTTTTTCCATGTCTAGTGCATGCAATCCAAATTGCCAAGCATTCTAATGAAACCATTCATTTTCAAGATACGTCCATCATCTGTTGCTGGACTAAGTGGACTTCGTATAAATTCATCACTGAAAACGTCAATTAGAAGTTTTTGAGGCTTTTGATAGTTGTGCTTTCACCAATGCGGACGTACTCATTCACTGCATCTGCTAGCATTCCATAAGCAAGTTGCCTGACCACAGCCATGCATTTCACAATGTACTTGTCGTTGGCTTGGACATCTTCTATGATATGGAGAAACAAGGACGACGTATAAAAAACGGCAATGAAATATTTTCCATTATAGACAGTATTATTAATGAAGCAGTCACGAAGGATTCTTTTGTGTGTGTTATTTCCCAACACGTAATCTCTGTGATTCCATTTATCTTTTAAAATCTTGTTTGTGACAAGAAGATAAAAAGTTTCCTCTTTTACGTCATCGTTAAACATTTAAAAAGTCCTGAATGGCATACTGTTTTAAAGACAAAATTACATTTATACCTTTGTATTTACATATATATATCCTTAGAAGTTTTATATTTACATATATACACTTTTAAAAATTATAAATTCAATATATATTCTTGAAAAACTTCAATTTAATATTTTAACTTTTAAAATAACAATATCAAATGAAATAATTAAGTGTTAAATGTTAAAAATTATCATATTAAAAAATGTAATTTTTTAAAAATAATTATATTATATTGTGATATATATGTTTAATAGGTTGTATTTTAGACCTAAATATAATAAAATTAAATTAATTATAAATTTTTATTAATTTTTAAAAACGTTTTTTAATTTAGAATTTTAAGAAGAGGTTGTACGTAGATATAAACTTTTAAGGATATATATATAAATATGATAAATTTCAGGAATATAAATATAATTTTTTCTTAATTGAAACTTGATTAACTAGCAAATACTCAAAACTAAGACAAACATAATACTTAAAAGAAAATTTATATATTTCTAAATCATGTATATAAATTTGAAGGTCTTTTTCATTTATTTCTTTTAAATGCATATAAAATTATTAAAATAATTAACTTAATTAATTATAATTAAAGGAAGTGGGTGTATAATAAAACCTACCCATGCCCTTAAATAAATTAATTTACACACATGTACTGCTAGAAACATAAGAAATAAGTAATTAATTTATATTTCTGTATGGACATATGCCCTACATTTAATTTATTTACTTGTCATTACTGGAGATGTTCTAAACTAAATGATTATAATAAAAGCTTAAATTTTTAGTGAGCTAAATTAGTTTATCAAAACCTTGGGCAGACCCAATTCTCTAGATTTTAATATTTAATATTTTCTAAAAAATTTGTAATCAAATAAAAATGTTTAAATTGTATTTTAAAAACAATTATAAGATTATTCAGATCAGCTTATCAATGATATAAAAAATTTAATCTCTTACCATTGATAAATTTTAGTTTAAACTTCTTAAATTTAAGTTTATTTTAAAATCAAAGATTGACTAACAATACATGTACATTTGTCACAATAACATGTTAAAACAATTATGATTACTGCAATACAATGTATAATTATTATAAAGATTTCATTCTTAAATTCAAGTTAATTTTAAACTTAAGTTAACATCGATGTTATATAATATGTTTGATTGACAATACATGTATACATAGGACAATTTTGTGCAATAACGTGTGAAAACAATATGCAATAGGATGTATAATTATTACATAGGTTTGGTGGTAACTATACAAGATAGTGTAATGTAACTATGGTAAATATATAAGTTACTCTAGTAAGTTAAAGTAATGAAAGTTATTTGAAGGTCAATTATATAATTAAGATAATTTATTATTGATTTATAAATAATTTAAATATGATTAAAATATATTTTTTATTTGTATATATTTTAATTTGAATATAAGGATTATCTTGAGTTTCCTTTCTCTTTATTTTCATTAAATATTATAAAGGTGACTCAAATTGAACATAATAAAGGTAATTAAGATATATTTTTAATTACATTTGGATCATCTTATAAACCAATAATAAATTATCTTAATTATATAATTAACTTTCGTATATACCTTAATTATAATGCATGTTGTAACTAAAGTGGGTATGATACGTGAAAATGAGAATATAAATAAATTACTAATTAATACTTAAGTTTTAATTATTAATTAATCATTTAATTAATATGTAATTAAGCCTTAATTAATTAATTAATTTACCTTACTTAGTAAGGAATATTCCTAAAACTATCTTAGAATATTCATATTATTCTAAAAATAGTTTACAATAATGAAGAAATACTATCAAACATAATTACAAATGAAATCATTTTCTTATCAACATGTTAATTTATTTATAAATACTTTTTTCCTAACCATACAGAGAAATCTCCTCATTTTGTCTAAATCATCACTCTCCGGATTAATCAAATCATTTTGGTCAATATCTTGATGTTGTTGCCACCACCTAACACTCTCACGAATGCAATTGGGAGTTGCCATCCTTGTTAATACATAAATGTAATAAGAAGGTCTGCATAAAGGCTCATCTAAAGAATGACGTTCCTTAAGAATAATATTATAAAGCGCCCGGTTGCTATCTTCATTTTATAAAATTCAAAATCACGAGAAAGAAAAGCTTCAGGAAATGTTTGATACGGTGGATACTGCTCACAAAAATTTTCGAGATTCTTCTTTCTGAGGCACGTATCCAAGTATTCACTAGCTCATCCATAATATCAGTATCAGAATAATCGAAAGTGATTGGATGAATACAAGCAATGTTTTGGTTGAGCATAGCCTTCTGAGGAGAGTCGTCTACTACTAAGATATGTGCATTCTTCATTATCCTTAAGCGACTGATCTCCCCATGAGTCCCAATTATTCTTTCATTCTTGAAGAAGTATGGCTTGCTTTCCTTTCTTATATTGTGAAATTCGAGAGGTTTATAACATTCGCTGGTCAAAAATCCAATCTTTACGAATCACCTCTTCTGCAACACTACAATGTTTCTTAAGCAAATTCAACAGCGGTGTTAAGTTATGAATCTGCATGCATGACCAAATCCCCACAAGCGCACCCATCTCCTTAAGCTTTTGAAAGAGACGATCCAACCCTGGACGAAAAATAATATCATATCGAAATTTACCATGACAAGGAATGAAATCTCCTTGTTTGATTTCTTTTTTCTATCCTCGGGCCTTTGTCGATGAAGCAGAACACCATTGACATCCAACAACACAATATGGCCATGAGTAACATGGATAGCGTTGCCTCTTGAATACTTTGCAAATCACTTGTTTGCTCCCTTTCACATTTATCCGTTGCCACTATTCGTTGCCTATCCCTTCATCATTTAATTGTACATCATCCTTACAAGATTCAGATATTGCATGCGCTGAAGAAATTGATTTCGGAACTGAAGCCAATAAAAATGATGATGAAAAAACTGAAGTGGCCCCCATGGTAACGATGTTTTGAGCTGCATTATTATCCATTTCCTGCATGAACTCTGTCATTCTGACATGTGGCACAAGAAATTGTCGCCAAACCCCTCTCTTACCTCATGCCAATGCTGAAAATCCATGTTCTCAATTGTTTCATTACATCTGCAAAATGATAATTAGCTGACCTTAAAATTATCAAGGTATATTATTTACCTTGTTAATGTGTGACCCATGTTTGAACTAAAAGCTTCATTAATCCTTGAGAATTTATTTTCTGTACAAATATAAAGAAATATACAAAAATGCCTTATGTTACACTCATTTACAACTATTCGTCACTCTAAGAACTCATTAACAATTCTTCTTCGCTATTACCTTCTGAGTGAGGCGAAGAAGGTCTAAGCCGCTTGTGAGATGGTTCAAGATCTTCTGTATCTTCTATTGATGTTTCCATGGGTAATGGAGTGTGCGAATGTTCTGTACTCCTCGAGATAACTTCCGGTCTAATATCTGATTGAAGTTCGTCCTCAGACTCCGACATTGAACCAGATTCGTCTTCAGAGCTATCGCACTTATCTGGAGGGAACTTTCTCAAATACTCCTTTATGGATTCGTTGGGGTTCAGTTGAGAACCTATCTATCCACTTGTTCAGGTCCTCAACCATGGTCTTATCCTTTTCAACGGCAAATACACATGTATGCCGAAGGTAACACTCCTTCAAGACGGACCCCCTAGTGCAGTAGTCAAAAACCCACGCATCACTGTGAGGACCCCTGATCAAGTTGACGATGCTCCGTGCCGCTTGACTTGTGATGTTTGGATAACGTACATTGCCGAATACGTCACTCTCAGCTATCGGTGTATCGGATGGAGGTTCAGGGCCGTTGGAGTGCAAACAGATGCCTGGCCAGTCATTTGGAAGTTTGAAACTGTTTGGCGCATTCCTAACAACCAAGTGAACAACCGAATCAATGCACTTCGGATCAGCATCATTCATATAAAATCCTGTCCAACGATGTTTATTCCTCTTGGCAAAGGAGAAGGCAAAGGTATCGGTGACATGAGCAAGAATCAAGAAATAAATACCTGAAAACGTAGATATCAGTCAAGAGTGCAAGTATGAATTCAATAATAAATACCTTCTTTGTATACTTGCACGACTAAGTTTCTCCACCAAATCCTCTAGTGTCCTGTCTGTCGAAGGATTTTTTGACACCCGCCGATCCATCACGAACAATTGAAACGGTTTCCTACAAGCAGTGATGGTACCCCATAAAGTCTCCGAATCCAACAACAAACATCTGTAGGGCTTGTCGTGATTCGTAGCATCCTCCTTTATAAGGTTCAACTCGGTTCTCCGCTGCTGAAGGACTGCCATAAGAGAAGGCGTCATCGCAATGTTCTCCTTTTTGGCGTTGGCGTGCAATAGATTCTTGCCCAGATCTTCCGATTGATTCACCCATTCGACAAGCATATCATCATTTGTCACATGCAAATATTTGCTGACCTCTTCGTATGTTGAAGCCGAAATCCAACCCAGTTTGTGGCAGTGTATTCCCAACCACTCCTTGAAGTGCCTGACCGTCTTCAACTCCATTGCCTTGAGATGAAAAGGAGAGGTGGGGCTGCTGTTGTTAATCTGTAATTTGCCATCAATCACCAAATCAGCCAAGACTTCCATCTCCTCCATCGTTGTTCCATTTAAAGGCTTCAACCATGTGAGCTTGAAATCGTTGTCTACATCCTTTATAGATTGAACAGACTTAGCTTCGGCGTCTTACTGGGTTTCTTTGAGACTTCTCTGAGGGCTCCTTCACTTGTCTGCTTCTTCTTCAGTGTTCCTTTTGCAAAGGATTCCATAATCCCCAACCATTTGCAAAGATCCTATCCTCGGGACAAGAAATCAACATCATCAAAAAGGATGTTTCCTTCCCGCCCACCTGGGCAAAATCAACTGCTACAATTTCTTCAACTCTCTGAGAAAAAAGACAGATTAATATACCGGCGAGATAAATCCCGCCCAAACAATTTGCTTACCCGGTAGTCCGCAGATTGTGTATTCCCTGCGGTAGCTCTTTGTGGTCGCTGAAGAGATTCCCACACGGCTCGCGTGTGTTTGAACTTCTCCCATATTTTGCTGTTGTAGTGGTTGGTGTCTGCAGCGTCCCATTCCGCCGATAACTTATGGTACTGCTCGATTGTGAGATTCGGCTTCGCTAAAAACGCCGATCTTTTTGTCAGCTTCTCACGGGTATGCTCGGAAAGTTTTGTTGCCATCGTTCCTTTGTTGTGTTCGTCGAGAAGTCGTTGGGCTGCCGTTATTGTGTGCTGGCCACTAATGATGTAGTACTTAACTGATTTTCTATTCTCCGTCTGAACCTTCCTCATTTGTTCCGGTGTTGTGATCCACACTTTGTCAGCGCCTTTGTTTCTCTCGTAGTATGCGCACAAAACAGCATTATGTGGAACGGTGTAAGAATTGTCGTCCTTCATCTTCTCCATGAGCTCAGCTACACGTTCCTGATTGAGTGGCCTGTAATTGAAGTTTGGGTTGACGCTGCAATACTTAACCCTACACTCGTAAATCCTATCATCCAACATCATTTCCTTGTGGCTTATTGCAGCATGGGACGCCACAGGTGCAGCTGACAAAACGACTAATGATTTTCTACGATCCGAATCAACATGTGTGATCCCCGATTGATGCTGTTCTAATGTTCTCGGCACACTCTTCCAGCTCCCGAAATTTGCTAAGCAAATTGAACGTGATCTGTAAAGAACCTGAGACCAAGCCACCCTCTCAATCTCCTTATGATGTCGTGTGTTCTTCTTCAATGTGAAGAGGGACGATTGCTCCACTTGTGGATTTTCTGTATTGTGAAGCAATATCTCCTGAGAAACACCTACTCGATGAGTCTGAAGATCTTCGAAGTAGACATCCAGTTGGATCCCCTCCATAGATGGGCTTTCGTTGAGTTGAAGAAGAACTCCACGTCAACATCATTAGTGAACACGTGAACGTCATTATCCACAAGTCGACAAAACCACCCGAAATTAATGTTGTAACTGGCGACCTCTGGATCCGAGAACGTGACATTGGATGGAACAAGGCATATGTGTCGAGCATCGTTCAATCTGGGTTCACAGCATGCTTTCGGATGCTTGACTAGCACACCCACTTTCCATTGTTTTGCTTGTCCATGCGATGTGACAGAGGTTAGTTTGACAGCAACCATGGTTGTTCCAATGCGCTTCCCGTTTAGTTTGAAATATGGCCAAGTTGATTCCAGAATCCCCCTGCCCATCTCTTCTCCTGCTCTCGTCTTTAATGTCACCTCAATTCCACATCTGAATACAAAAATGATTAGTTCAAGCACATATCCGAGTATAACAGATTTTTTTTAATTCTTACCCAGAATTTGACGACGACTCCATACTAATGACTCGATCTCCTTGTTTAATTAAATCGTCCTTCTGCAAAATAATACACTATGAAACAAATCATATAAAAACGCACACACACTTGTATAAACCCGAATATACAAAAATAATACACAGAGAGAAGTGGACGGAATTAACTGTCCAAAGCTCACCTTTGTGCTAGTGCAAAAGAAAGATAACATTTCGTTTTAGAACCACCACAAATGTGAGCTCTGGACAGTTTTACATAGTTTCCTAGCTTTTACTCGAAATATTATGATAAGATGATAAAAGTAAATAAAATGAGATATGCAACTTATATATACTAATACACATATATATTCACATGGAAGGTGCGGCGGGATTAATCTCGCCACCCCTTCAATGCCTCCTGAAAGAGTGGGCGGGATTAATCTCGCCACCTTTCTGGAGGCCTTGAACGGGAGTGCGGAATTAATCTTGCCACCCTTCTCGGTCTCAGAGAGAACTGGCAGGATTTATTTGGCACACCCCTTCAGTGACTCCAGAAAGGAGGCGGGATTAATCTCGCCCACCATGTAAGGGATGGTTAAATGAATTTCGCCACCCTTCCCAGTTTCTCCATTGGTATGTTGTAAACCTTTACGTCTCAGACAGAAACGTTTGGGATTGGTCCGACTCACCAATGAAGAAAAAGGAAGGGTGGCGGGATTCATTCCTCCAACAGGCATTGAAGGCTCGGCGGGATTAATCCCGCCAGGGCCTTCACTCCCTATGCGGCGGGATTAATCCCACCGGATGCCAATTCCGCGCAGGGCAGCGGGATTAATCCCGCCGCCAGGCCCTTCACTCGGGCCTAGGCGGCGGGATTAATCCCGTTGGACCCAATGCCCTGCGTGGAATCGGCGGGATTAATCCCGTTGCCTAGGCCCTTCAGTAGGCCTTTGGCGGCGGGATTAATCCCTCCCGATTCCGTGCAGGGCAGCGGATTAATCCCGTTGCCCAGGCCCTTTACTCGGGCCTAGGCGGGGATTAATCCCGCGGACGCCAATGCCATGCGCGGAATCGAGCGGATTAATCCCGCTGCCTAGGCCCTTCAGGCAGGCCTTTGGCGCGGGATAAATCCCGCTCGATTCTGCGTAGGGCATGCGTACGCGGCGGGATTAATCGCCGCTCATGAGGCTACCGAATAGCCTGCCTGAAGGGCGGCGGGATTAATCCCGCCGCCGAGGGTCTAACCATATAGTGGCAGGATTAATCCCGCCGCTACGCACATATATATTTATATATATGTATATGTGTGTAGGAGAGTGCGTGTGTGTGCCAGAGATAAACAAATTAAATAAAATTATACTAATACACAATTATACCGATACACAAATTATATGTATATCGTGTGTATGTGTGTGTGAAACAAATAAAATCATACAGATAAACAAACAAATCAATAAAATTATATATATAGTGTGTGTGTATATATATATATAGGAGTGTGCGTGTGTGTGCGAGAAATAGATAAATAAATAAAATTATACAGATACTGGTACACATAATATATGTATGTATATATGTACATAGGTATATATATATATGTGTGTATATGTATATCGTGTGTATGCGTGTGTGAAACAAATAAAACCATACAGATAAACAAACACACACACACACATATATATATAGGAGTGTGCGTGTGTGTGCGAGAGATACAATTAACAAATCAATAAAATTATACAGATACACACACACACACATATATATATGTGTATATATATATATGTATGTATAGGAGTGTGCATGTGTGTGCGAGAAAGATAAATAAATGGAATTATACAGATACTGGTACACATAATATATGTATGTATATTATATGTATATAGGTATATATATGTGTGTGTGTGTGTGTGTATGTATATCATGAGTATGCGTGTGACAAAACAAATAAAATCATACAGATAAACAGGAGTGTGAGTGCGTGTGCAAGAGATAAAATTAATAAATTAATAAAATTATACAGATACACAAACACAAACACACAGATATATATTATATATATATATTGTGTGTGTGTGTGTGTGTGTGTGTGTTGTGTGTTGTGTGTGTATACAAGTGTGCGTGTGTGTGCGAGAGATAGAGATCTATAGAGAAGAGAGAGAGAAGGATATATATATATATGTGTGTTGTCACACAGATATATATATATCTGTGGTGTATATATATATGTGGTGTGTGTGTGTATATATGTATACGAGTGTGCATGTGTGCGAGAGATAGAGATCTAAATTATATTATTAAGATACACACACATATAATATATATGTGAATAAAAATAAATAAAAAACTCAGAGGAGTGTGCGTGTGAGAGAGATAGAGATCTCACCTATGTGAGAGAGAGAAGGAGATTTCACCGCCACCGCCGCCGCCTTACAAACCCTAGGAATATACTTAAACCCTAAAAGGAATAGAAATATATTAACCCTAATCGAATATTCCTTTTAAGAATACTTAAACCCTAAAAAATTAAACTAGTGATTCGCCTTAAATGAATATTCTTTCATTATGTTATCAGCATGTGCGTGTGCGTGGGTGTATCACATACACCCCAAGAATAAATATCATGCAAAGGTTTAAACACGTGTGTGTCCATGAGAATGTTAAAGTTTCACGTGCAACGATACATATATACACACATAGTATTATTATACATAGACATACATCATATTAGTACATATTAATATTAGAGAGACAGAGTACAGGATCATGTATGGTGTGATGTATGAGAGAAGAGTGACAATACATATTATGGATCATGCATGTGTGTATGTTTGAGAGAAGAGAGACAATACATATTTACATGGATCATGCATGGTGTGTATGTATAAGAGAAGAGTGAGAGTGTTAAAAATTCATACACATTGGATATATTAATACACACATATACACACTATATACACACAGACATACATACATATTACATGTGTAAATTCAATGTGTTACATAGGGTTTAGGGTTTAGGGTTAGGATGGATCATGCATGGTGTTTATGTATGAGAGGAGTGAGTGTTATACACAGATATACATTATACATATTACATAATATTGTAACATCAATACATATTATGGATCATGGTGTGTATGTATGAAAGAAGAGTGACAATACATATTATGGATCATGCATGGTGTGTATGTTTGAGAAAGAAGACAGTACATATTTACATGGATCATGCATGGTGTGTATGTTTGAGAGAAGAGAGACAGTATATTTACATGGATCATGCATGGTGTGTATGTATGAGAAGAGTGAGAGTGTTAACAAATTAAATTCATACACATTGGATATATTAGTACACACATATACATACACACGTGTATACACACAGACATACACATATTACATGTGTAAATTTAATGTGTACATAGTGTTTAGGGTTTAGGGTTTAGGGTTAGGATGGATCATGCATGGTGTTTATGTATGAGAGATGAGTGTTATACACAGATATACTTATACATATTACATAATATTGTAACATCAGTACATATTATGGATCATGCATGGTGTGTATGTATGAGAGAAGAGACAGGCTACATATTATGGATCATGATATGCATGGTGTGTATGTATGACAGAGGGATTATGCATGTGACACTGTATGTATGAGAGAAGAGATAGTTAACAAATGAAAATCGTACATATTGCATATATTAATTAGTACATTATATACATACACACGTGTATACACACAGACATACATATATATTACATGTGTAAATTCAATGTGTTAACATACACCACACTGAGTACATATAGATCATACATGCGTTGAACATGATGTTTTTCAATAAAGAAGCAACATATAATTTTTCCAAGTTGGTTTAGGGCAATGTGCATGTGTGTGCATATGTGTCTCTGTAAGTGCTTCTAATGCGTGTGCACATGTATATATAATTATGATTGTGTTTATATATATGTGCAAAACAACATCGAATAATTAAGAAAATATTAATATACACACTATGAACATATTTTAAATTATACATAATAATTTTATCTAATATAGCCATATAGTTTTAATAATATATTAATTTAATATTGATAATAGGTTTAACACTAGAAATTCTTGAAATAATAAAATTAATGAGAACCCATTAATATATACAAATGTAGAATAATTACTTGAGATAATTAAGAACAAGACTAATTTAATTATGATAATCATGTTTAATATTGGAATTTCTTTGAATATTAAGAAAATAACAAAGAATATCCCTTAATGTAGGAAATGTAAATTAATCTCGAGTAATTAAGAAAATAATAATAAACAGACTTGAATATATTTTAAATGATACATAATAATATATCAATTTATTTATTGTATTAGTGTATATATATATTATATATATATATATATATATATATATATTATATAATAATATAAAACTTAATAATATATACTTGAATATTAAGAATGTAGAATAATTACAAAATTGGAGAGTATATATGTTAAATTGTCAGTTATTTGTTTCAACTCATCTTAAATTTTCTTTTTGTTATTTCAAAAATTTCGAATTTCTGACATAAGTATTTCGGTCTGACATGTAAATTTGAAAATGTATTTAATTTCCACTCAAATTCAGATCTGGTTCTTTCTCCGGCAAGGATTTCTTTATTTCTTATTTTTCACTCTTCAGATTTTCTTTTTCTTCTTAGTGATCAGCTCAGGAGCGACATTAAATGGGTGCGCTATTGTTATAGGAAAGCACGGCGCCTCAGTGCTGTTTACAATAAGTATTATAAAAAATTTAAATATATTTATAAAGATTCACTCTCTTACATTCTCTCTTAAATTTTAGAATTTAGGGATTTAGGAATGCATTAGGATACAATATATTCTGTAAGGATTTATCCCGTTTAAATACTTTTAACTTAATATTCTCGAGCCGGGGCGGCGGATTAATCCGGCCATTTTTTTTTGCCTCTTCGAAGAGGTGGCGGGATTAATCCCGCCACCATCTCTTTGATAGCTATGACAGAATTAGTCGGGCAATGCTTCTCCACTCTTAGAAGAGCAGCGGATTATCCCGCCGATAACTCTCTCAACTGATAAGAGATACTTGAATTTATTGAAAGAGTTATCTACGAGATTAATCTCGCCATCCATTTTAGGAGGCAGAGAAGTGTGGCGGGATTAATCTCGTCATCCATTTTAGGAGGCAGAGAAGGTGTGGCAGGATTATCTCGCCATCCATTTTAGGAGGCAAGAAGTTGGCGGATAACTCGCCATCACATTCCTGTTTTAAATATTTGTGGGCAGGATTCATCCCGAATTCTTAAAATCATAATTCTCCTTCGTCAGTGTTGTGGGCAGGATTAATCCCGCCCCCTCTTCCGCGTCGGGGATTTGCGGCGGGATTAATCCCGCCGCCTTTCCCTCCCGTGAGGAAGAAGCGGCGGATTAATCGCCGACTTCCTCGTCGGAGGGAGTCCGCGGCGGATTAATGCTGCCGCCAATTCCCTCCCGCAAGGAAGAATCGGCAGGAAATCCGCCAATGATTTCCCTCCCGCGAGGAAGAATCGGCGGATTAATCCGCCCATCGTCCTCGTCAGATGAGTCGTGGGCGAATTAATCCCGCCCATCAGTGTATTATAAAGCATGAGATATTATCTTTTATACATAATTATGTATTATTGCACATGCATATTATTAAGCAACCGCAGTTATGATTTCTTAGAATATTACATAAACAGATATCATAATAACACAATTATTTATGTGCAGGACAATATGTATAATACTGGATAAATATGTTCTCTTCGGAACAACAAGATAGTTGGCATGGAACTGTGGAAGTTGAGATATAATGCATCATGTCACAATATGCCCAAGATCTTGTGTGTACGTATGGTGAACACCATTTTCAAGCATGTTGGCCATGTGTTTCAGAAACCTTGAAGCCCACTCACAGACACGTCCTATCAGTGATCTCAAAGTGAAGAAACAACACCTTCAACCTTTACATAATGCTCTCATGAACACGTCTGCACTTGAGGCTACTTGGAATATGAGAGCATTGTCAGCAGCATGCACAAAAAACAGATGGCCCGTTGAGAGTTCAGGTTCAGTGGAGGATCTAGCTCAAATAGTGTACATGTCCTCAACATCAAATTAAGCTTCCTCGTCATTTGCTTTTACATATGGATAATTGTGCAGGCGAGAACAAAAATAGGTAAATCATTTACTTAAGGGTTTCTCAAGCTCATACTTACTTTTATTATTTTCTAGATATGTGTTAGCATACTTGTCAATGCTTGTTGCCAAAGGTGTGTTTAAGACAATCACGCTCAGTTTCTTATGGTTGGTCACACTCATGAAGATATTGATGCGTTCTTCAGTAAGGTCTCCAACTCTACAAAAGGACAAGTGCACTTACCTTACCGCATATGATGAATCTTTTTGAAAACTGCATCTCCAAAAAAAGTTGTGCTTTGCTTGTGACTGAGGTGCCAGACTTCAAAAAATTTCTCAAGGAGTATATAAAAGAGGGGAGTGATTCTTTAGTTGGTCACCTTGTGCCGCTACATTCTTTTTCTTTATACGAGATGGTATACCTATTATGCAGTACAAGTTACAGCCATCAGACATGAGTGTTACCAAAAGAGGGGTTAGTGCTCTTAAAAAAAGTGGAGAGATGGAAAGCCACTTGTCCCAGAAGGACAACCAGACCTATTCCATTGAGTGCCCAGCTCAAGAACAAGAGGTTATTATTGATGGCATCAAAAAATATGTGGCATGGGTTCAAAATCGATGCCAAAGAATTCTGATAAGGCAACTGGTTACTCAGAACTATATAAGCAGTGGTCGACTATTGGGAGACTGTTGTTCGAGAGTTGGAAGGGCCTATTGTCACAAGTACAGAATTGCAACACCCTTTTTGGCCTAAAACAAGTGGCGAGAGATTGAAATGACATCACTGAGCACAGACAACATAGAAGCCAGTAGTGATGTGGAAGTGCAAACCCCACACTTTATTAGACAAAGGAACCAAAAACCTAAAGCATACTTTGATTGCTGCCAAGATCTTCAAAAACTAATGATGGTTCTCATTACTCCAGATGCGTCATATAATAGCCTATTTGGATGAGTCAAATTATCGACACACCTGAAGTAATCACAAATAAATAGTATGTTAAGGTTGCATGGTTCAAACCACAAAAAAGGCGACACGAGAAGGAGAGCGAAAGATATAATGGATGCCTAGAGAAAACATGGTCTCCAATCAAAAAGACCCAGCATGTTTTATAAATGTTAAATCCATTCGATATGGGTGATGTCAAAAGCATTGATAAAGTCACAATTAACAAAACTGCAAGGGAATGTATGTTTTCTGAAGCTTAAAGCAATTACAAAATTATAAATATCATATATTTAATATTCATAATTATTATAAACTCTTTAATAATAGTACCAAATGTATACTTAACTATATAAATTTAAAAAATGATATGGAAGATTGACTATATTATTATAGGATTTTAATATATATTATTACTACTACAAATTTTTAATTAATAATGTTATATTTAAATATTAATATTTTAATAATAACATCAATATTATATAATGTACCTCTTATGCTCTTCCTTAATATTTAATTAAGCAATATATTAATAATTTAATACCTTCTACTTTTATAATGTTATTAAGTTTTGTTCAATGAATGCTATATTATTAAAGGGTCGAATACAAAATAGAATATTCTAAAGAATTCTGTTTTTAACATATATTCTAAAGAATATTCCTTTAATATAAAAAATGCTAATTAAATAGCTAAAATTCCTAATTATTAAGAAATGGGACTATAGCTATGTCCATTTAGTTACAAACATGCATTATACTTAATAAGTTACATATTTATCATAGTTACCTTATAACATGTAATATGTGTGTATACTTGTAAATACACTAAATGCTATCTAAATAAATATAATCATAAACTTATCTAATTTTAATAATTATGTAGAAAATACTTTTTATAAAGGTCAGTTAAAATTAATTATTTATTGATTAAAACTTTTTGAAATCTAGGAGTTCATTTACAATAGCATTGTTAATGTAAAGATTAGCATTTGGCGCACTAAATTTATATACCTGTAAATGCATACTTTCTTACTTATTTATATATATATATACACACACAATGACACATACAGTCGTCACTGAAATATATTTGACTAGTTCAAACGATTATATTCAAACTTTAAGAACTATGTAAGAAAATAAATATTTTGCATTATTTTGTCTGAATCTCTGTAGCTTTAAATGTTTTCCAATAATCTACTGATTAGTACTAATTTTAAGAGAGGACAAAATCAAAATTAATTGAAATTGTTATTATGTATATCATTATTTTTTCTTATATACAGCCACATACTCACGGCTGTTATAACTTAATTTCATCTACGGATTCTACATTTAATGTAAATAAAAATCCTGTGTTATATAATCTAAGATATATTATAGAGAGGTACTTTTACTTATAATAATTAGCAATCGATGGTATATACAATTCTTCATGTAGCTTTGTATGTCGTGCGTACTTTATCCTCTCTCACTTTCACACACACATACATGTATATAATGGTATGTATGTACGTATACTTGCATGCATATATATTTGTTTACAGTCTGAAACACTTGCGATTTAGAAGAGGCCAGTTAACGAGATTGTCATCCGTTCAATGGTGGCTGATCGAGTTAGTATATTTGCATGTTGTTAGAGAGATTCACCCAGCTTTTGCTAAAATGGAAGTATATATAAGCAAGTATAATTTTATAATTATACTTATTAATTTTATTAATGTTTATCATTATAACTAACTAGTGAGAACCAAACACCACAAGAACTTCGAATATTCTTTTGAATTCCAGGTCAGGGTTTTATATATAAAGAAACAAATATATTGTAACTATATTTGGACTATCCTATAAAGGATTAGTCACATCATAAATATCTCTAGAAATTTTTAAAATATATTATAGTTAACCTTCATGTATATCTTAATTCTTATATTACAATTTCTTGTGAGATTTTTTTTTCAATCACAAGGTGCTTTTCAAGACTCAACATCTTGTACATAATAAATTTAAAGACCGATTTGATAAACCTTATAAGGATTGAACCCATAAGAAATGTAGATTGAACTTTTTTTATGAAGTTTTAAAAAATGCATAAGAACAAATTCACTAATAATAAATTGAGGAGGTGATCGATAATAAAAATTATAATTTTATTATTGTTGAACTTATGCAATACCCAAATGTTCTACTGAGGTGACATAGTAAAGGATTAGTTCGATTTAAATAAATTGTTCAATATTAAACTTTTGCATACTTAAGTTTGTGAGAAGCTTTTGTAGATTTGTGGGTCTCGCATATACAAATTTTGAATAGAGACAAGTGAATGCTAGTGTTATAGGCAAATTCTAAGTATCGTAAGTACCAATCCCAATTATTTTTGAATAAGATTTACATACTTAAAATCATACATTTAAAGTTTAATTTAAATCCTTCAGCAACCCATCTATTTATGGATAAAGGAGACATGAATATTATTGAATTTCCATTTGTGAAATAAGAATATTTAAAACTTTAGTAATAAGACAAGTTAATTATCTGACAAAATCTGTTTTAGACATGAATGGCATAAAATTACCAAATGAGTAAAACTTAACAAAACAAGTATGCAAGAGACTTAGGGTCTTAGCTTCCTAGAGTGTCTACCCTTAAATGGTAACATTAATGGACTTGGGATTTTGCTTTAGGAGACCTAGACAAGTTCATGCCTTACTAATTCAAGGAGATATGTACTTTCTATTTTGAAGGTTAACTATTGTTACCTACTAAACTTCACATGTCAGACCTCAGGATGTAGTAAAAAAAAACCTAGGTCTTTACTATGTCATTAATACTTATAGGTAAATATGTAACTTACCTTCCAAACACTTTCTTGCTTATTTCATTTCAAATCATGGTTCATAAATGTATCAACTATTGAGTAGAAAGGGTTGACCTAACCCTAGGGTTTTTCTAACCCCATGAGGGTATGATTTAAGGGTTAATATATTAAACTCATTAAACATTGGGGCTAGCATTTGGTATTAGCTCACTAACTTAAACAAGAAAAGAGGGGTGCATCTTCCATCACATATATTAAGTTAACTACTATCGTTAGATAACCCATATGCAAGCTTGGAAGATATTGTTCGAGTATATGTTCTATAAGCCTAATGGTTAAGGCCTTGCTCCGACTAGCTCATCCATGTCAAGCTAAAACTACACTACTAACTCAGTTAGTCATGTGTTACGATTCTTATATGGTGGAGTTATTTGATTTATGTAGAACCCTCCTCATAACATCAATTGACTTTTTGTTTTTCTAATTAATAAAAATGATAATGCTCTTAAAGTGATTCACATGTGCCTTCACCCTTACAAGGTTGAGGTTGAGGTTGATTTTTTTAAATGTCACATTAATTAATAAATGTAGTAAGGTCACATGTGTGAAGGTAAGGGTAAGGGTATGACCTAATTTTTATGCCAGTTAGTAAGGATGAGTTTGCGTGCAATGAATTAGATAATGGAGGAATATGAGGGGTCGACGAAGCAGAATGTCACACACATTGTTGTAGTGCAAGGAGAAAAATAGGAGGCATAAGGTTATATATATAAAAAATAAATAAATAATATATATATATATATAATAATATCATTTGGAAAATAATTAGCCATTATTGCTATATTGTACAATGTTATGTACACACTCACACATGTACTTATATATAAAGAATAAGATATATTTACTTTTTCTTAGCTATCATGCTTTGACTAATGAGAAAAAATTATTAACTTCTTTAATGCATGTAACTAAAATGGGCATGTCTATAGTCCCAATTTTAATAATTAATCATTTTATTTATTTACTTAGCAATTTTTATTAAAGGAATATTTTTTAGAATAATATATGTTTAAAAAAAGAATACTTTAGAATATATGTTTAAAGATATAATCTTCTTTAGAACATTATATTTTTATAATTGACCTTTTAATAAATTATAGCATTAATGGACAAAATTTGATAAAATTATAAAAGTAGAGGTATTAAGCTATAAATATTATATTTGAGATTGCATGAGCCTAATATAAATGTTATAAAGAGCATAAGAGGTACATTGTAAATATTTATGTTGTTTTAAATAAAACATTAACTAAAATTTATAATATAAATATATATATACAAAATCCTATATGGTTAATATTCCATATTTTTTATAAATTTATATAGTTAAGAAACAATTTGGTATTATTAAAGAATTGATTAAATTATAAAATATTAAATAATTATATTTTGTAATTCTTTTAAACTTCAGAAAGTATACATTCTCTCTGCAATTTTATTTAATTGACTTTATCAATGCTTCTTGACATCCACCCATATCAAATGGATTTAACATTAGAAAACATGTTGGATCTTTATGATATGTTTTTTATAGGCATACATTATACCTTTTGCTCTCATTCTCATGTTGCTTTTTTGCGGTTTGAACCATGCAACCTTTACCATACCATCCAAATAGGCTGGTTATATAACACATTTAAAGTAATGAGGATAATCATTAGTTTTTGAAGATCCTTGCAGTAATTAAAGTATGGTTTAAGTTTCTAGTTCTTTGTTTAACAAAATGTGGGGTTTGCACTTCCACATCACTAATGGCTTTTATGTTGTGCTCATTGATGTCGTTTCAATTTCCTCCCACCATCTTGTTTTATGCCAAAAAGGGTGTTGTAATTTATACTTGTGACAACATGCCCTTTAACTCTCGAACAACAATCTCCTAATAATTGACCACATGCTTATATAGTTCTGAGTAACTAGTCCCCTTATGAAATTCTTTGGCATCGATTTTAAATTCATGTCATATACTTTTGATACCATCAACAATAAGCTCTTTTCTTTAAGTTGGACACTCAATAGAATAGGTCTGGTTGTCCTTATGAGAAAAATGGCTTTTCATTTCTTCACTTTTGAAGAGCATTAAGCCCTCTTTTGATAACCACTCCGGTATTAATGGTTGTAACTTGTACTATATAATAAGTATACCATCTCTTATGGAGAAGAATTGTAGTGGCACAAGGTGACTAGTTAAAGAATTGTTCCCCTCTTTGATATACTCTTTGAGAAACTTTTTGAAGTCTGGCACCTCCGTCATAAGCAAAACATAACTTTTTTTTAGAGATGCAATTTTTAAAAAAGATCCATTACATGTTATAAGGTAAGTGTACTTATTCTTTGTTAGAGTTGGAGCCTTGCTAAGAAGCATCAATATCTTCATGAGTGTGACCAACCATAAGAAACTGAGTGTGATTGTTTCAAACACCCTTTGACAACAAGCATTGACAAGTAGCTAGTACGTATCTAAAAAATAAAAGTAAATATGAGCTTGAGAAACCCTTAGCTAAAATGATTTACCTATTTTTGTTCTCGCTTACATAAATTGTTCATCTGTAAAAGCAAATGACAAGGAAGCTTATTTGATGTTGATGACACTTGTATTCCTAAGTAGTCTCAAGTGCAGAAGTGTTCATAAGAGCATTGTGTAAAAGTTGGAGGTGTTGTTTCTTCACTTGAGATCACCCATAACTTGTCTGTGAGTGGGCTTCAAAGTTTTAAAACACATAACCATGACCTAATAGTGAATTAGAGTCACTAGACCAATGTGGAAGTGAAAATTTCATATGATTCACAACTGTGTATGTGTTAGCACACATGTTAATGAAATTGAAAGTTTCATAATATTTCCAAGGTAACTTTGGTGTTGCAACTAGCTTTGAAATGCCAGTCTTGAACGATTCATTTTGTCGTGGATCAAGCACATGTATTAAGATGGGCGAGACACAAAAAGCATGTGGTGTGCATAGTATTAAGACCAAACAAGTTTGTTGTGCAATCATGTGGGCCTCCATCTTTTTTTGAATGATAGTGATCTTCACCAAGGTTTTTGCATAAGCCTGCAACCTTCAGTGATGTACAAGTGTCACACTTGAAAAGCTAGAGTGTTTTTACAATCTCCACATCCTTAAAATGAGTATTCCATATGTTGTTGAAGGTACCAATGCAGATTGTTTTGAGCCCCATCAAACTGAGGCACTTGTTCACATTTACACATCTTCAATTGAGTGAGATTGAAGGCAAAACCTTGAGATATTCCCTGACCCCTACATTTTGTATGGCATTTGTGAGGCATCCAATCTGCATTTGCCTCCACAAAGCCTTGATTATCTCTATGTTGTCATAATGTGAGAGCGGGTTTTTGACCAGGTGAGTGTTCCCATGTACTGAGGTGCGCGCTCCATCTAGCCATTCATCCCTCCGGCAATAAAACATGGTCTTCGGGATCCCGTATATAGTACCAAGCTTGAAGCATATGGCCACCTTATTAATACAATGGATGTACTCTGATAACTTGTTCAATGCCATTCCATCAATACACCCATTTAGTGCAACATATACAAACTCATGCCTTTGCTTTTGGCTGAGCTTACGAAAGGCATATTTACATTGGGTAATTTCATTTCGGTTTGCCATCTAACAACACTTCTTCTTGTAGCAGTCAATCATGGAGATGTTAGATGTTTGCCGAAGATGTAGGATCCATCTTGACCCTCTTGCCAAAACTTGCTGGGGTTAATTTGCAGCCATAAATCTCCTTTTTTCTACTATAAGACCAATGTAAGGAACCTCTTCAAACATGCGTTGCCCTTCCGGGTTGTTATTATTGAAATCCAACCCTAGATATGTTAAATCATTTAGCCATTTTAATTCAGAATGTTCGCTACCTCACAAGGAATCTAGGATGCAATGTGCAATTAGGTGAAACCTCTGTAACAACATATCCATGAAGTAGGCCCTAGTTTCTCTTTCGATATGGCTCCCATTGGATTGACATTTAAGATGATGCTCTCCCCAACCTTGATCTCATGAAGAAGAGAATCACCTCATCTATCACAGTAGGCAAGCCATCATCTTATAAATTCGTACTAATATTTGTTTGTGACTATGTATTTTGTGTCAACCTTGACTTCATCCACATTCCACAATACATAATAACTCTCTTCAAATTTCATTCCAGAAACCTTAACATGCTTGTAATGGTGTTCACCCATATGTACACATAAAACCCTTGGGCAATATTGTGACATTACACATTATCATCTTGAACTTCTACGATTCCAGTGCTGACTATCTTATTGTTTCGAAAAAGATATATTTTATCTTTAGTATTAAACATATTGTTATGCACATAAATAATTATGTCATTTATGATATCTGTTTATGCAATATGCAAAAAAAACTGAATAAAAGGTGCTTAATATATATGCGTGTGCAATGATATATAATTATGTATAGGGATAGATTCTCATGCTTGATTAATACAAGTGATGGCGGGATTAATCCTACTACCTCTTATGGTGGGCGTGATTACATATTAGCTTGCTGCGATGTGCCATTTGGTGAAACTACTTCAAAGGTTTAAGAATCTATTATGATTGCATTAGAATCAGTTAAGGATTTATCTTGTTCACACATCCTCTTTACTTAAAAATTTCTCAGTTAGTTGAGATTTTAAAGAGTTCTTAATTAAGTGGTGGGAATGTTTTCCTGCCTTCTAAAATGGTGGGTGGGATAAATCCCATCGATAACTTTTTGAAACAGGGAAGGGGTGGCGGGATTATCCTGCCACCCCTTCTCGCCTCCTAGAACGATGGATATGGTTAATCTCACCCACAACCTCTGAGATAAATCTCATCACCTCTTAACCGTCATAGAGAGTTGTGGGCAAGATTAATCCTGCCGCCCATTCTTTAAAATGGGGAAGCATTGGTGGGATTAATCTTGCCACCCTTTCCCATTTTGGAGAGTTGTGAGTAGGATTAATCCCACCCACCATTCTAGAAGGCGAGGAAGGTGTGGTGGGATTAATCCTTCCACCCCTTCCCCGTACTTTTAAGATCTCATCAATAAAAAGGATGTGTGAATAAGATAAATTCCTAATTGATTCTAGTGCAATCTTAATACTAATATAAGTACTATGTATATATAAGCCATTTGGTGTACAAGTATATAAGTACTACGCTAAGAAAATGTAAATTTGTTTGTGTAAATCCTAAATTTCTATTTAGATAGAGAGTGTAAAAGAGTCAGTCTTTATAAGTAGTTTTAAATTTATTTATAACACTTATAAACAATAGAGGGCGCCATGATTTTTATAAACAATAACATTCAATTTAGTAAAGAGGAGATTTAAACAAAAAAATTGATGCAAATAAAGAAACCCTTATAAGAGATATAGATTTGGATTTGTGTGGAAAATTAAAAGTGTTTTTAAATTTTCATGTCAGACTGACAATAATTATGTTAGAATTTGAAATTTCTAACATTTTGATATGATAAAGAAATTTAAAATGAATTAACATAAGTCTGACAATGTTGCACATGATTCCAATGCTTTTTAAAATTGCATTTAATGCATTTACATTAGCAAGTAATTCAAGCTGTATATTTATTCTAGATTTGTTTATAATGGGATTTTCTTATTATTATAAGAATATTCCAATATTAACCTTATTATCAATATTAAATTAGTATATATTATCATAACTATATATAATTATACAATAATAAAAATGATATTTATTATGTATCATTTAAATATATTCATAGTGTGTATATTATTATTATTTTCAACTTTATTTCAATGTTTCTTTTTAAACATACATAGACACAATAAAAAATTTACATATATATGCACACGCATTAAAAGCACCAAGAGACACATATGCATAGACATACACACGCCAATGAGTGGATCATGATATAAATAATGTTTAGGGGTCTAGCATCTAGCTTATGTTTAGGGTTTAGGGTTTAAACCCAAACCAAACATTTATCGTCACATACACTCTACACTAAGGCTCAAATATACACACACGAAATATTTATAGACTTTCACATGCACACAACACATGTGTTAAACACAATACACATTAAATACACCCATAAAGACACATATGCACACACATACACATGCTGATGAATGGATCATAACGATAAATGCTTGGTTTGGAGTTTAAACACTAAACCCTAAACACAAAGCTATATGCTAGACCCTAAACATTATTTATATCGCACATTGGGGGTTACATATACACACATGAAATATTTTTAGACTCAAACACACATGTTAAAACATCCAATTGTGGGGGCTTAGTGTTTAGGGTTTAAACCTGAGTGTACAAATTTATGTTTTAGGTCAAGAGTAAATGTATATTAAATATTTGTTAAAATGTGCACGGATTTAATTTCTATATCTTATGATTGCTTTAAAATATGTTTTAATATTAATATGTCATTTTAAATTACAATAGGGTAAATTTCAAATATATGTATACAACTTTAATGTATGAGAAATTAAAATTTGCATTTTAAAAATTAATTTTCTTAAAAATAATTTATAAATCACTAGAATAATTTATGATAGTAATAACTACTTGATTATAAACAATTTTTATGTGTGTTTTCTAGTGTTTTTTATAAGAATAATAAAAATTTATATAGATATTAAAAGTAATGATATGTGATAGTGATTATATGTTTAGTGTTGGTAGTGTTCACACAAATTTAATATTAACTTTATATATTAACTTACTACCATGTACATACCGAGATATATGATTGATTGGAATGATCATTGTGTCACCAGGCCTAGCTTGAGATATCTATTATTACATGTGTGTATGTGTTACATACACACAGTACATATGAATCATACATGCGTTTTAATATGATGTTTTCGATAAAAAAGTATGTATGTATGTCTATGTGTATACATATATGTGTACTAATGTCATAGTTTTTATTATGACTCGACCCTTTACTTTGGAGATGATTGTTGTTACCTATCTGTACCTTATATGTAATAGGAAACAGGCCCGCTTAGTGCACTTGGATATCTAGTGATGGTCTGATTGGGTTGTCAATATGTATTGCAAGAAACTCTAAGCGAAGCCAGATTACCTTATAAAAAATCCACCCTCGTTTGATGTTTCAGTTAGGCTAATTGGTTAATGCATATGAAGTTTGAACATCCCTAGGGTTGCTAACCACACCCTAAAACCCCCACTCCCTTAGGTAGGTTTTAGGGTTAGGAATTAGGCTAGGTTACACACTCATCTTGTTAATAAGG